>JAQFXU010005616.1:0-11392 GCA_034693705.1 Spatulosminthurus flaviceps | reverse complement strand
CTTCCGCCCATATATAATCTTTGCGCCCATATATGATCGCGCCGCCCATATATAATCTTACCGCCCATATATAATCTTACCGCCCATATATAATCTTACCGCCCATATATAATCTACCCTCTCCGCCCATATATGAAACAATCCCCCTTTTGTCATAATTATTCGCCTTGCCTTACAGTTCAGAAAGCATAATTTCCTTAGAGTCCGCAATACTGTTCAGTTTAAAGCTGCTCTAATTATTTATTAAAATAAACGGTCTAACCACTTTCCATCTTCTTATTCTCCTTGTTAGCTTGTGGTACATATTAACATATACCTTATTACTAAAATAATTAAACTAAAAAGGCTACTACTCCAGCCAGAGGTTTCAAAGCTAGCAAAAGAACGAACGATGTATTTACTTAATCACTACATTTTCTGATTTTTCCTTCCTTCTCCGTTGAGACCTGCATCAATTACTTCCAGATGTGTGTGTCACAAAAATGTATCTCTGCTATACACATCGACAAATGGACAACAGACCCAAAATAGCTGAGCTGGTATGAAATATAAGCCAGAAAAATGTTAGAGAAATCATTTTGATCTGTAAAAATTGGCTTTATAAAAGCACCTGTTTATAAAAGTCAACCATAACTTCTTACTCGGCCTGAGCACCTTTAATTTGATAGAACTTTTGAAATCCTGACAACGTACGAATTTCCCTAAAAAATGAGCTCAGTTTCACATAGTTTGTCTTCTATTGAAATCTTCCCTGCATTTGAGGCAAATGAATCAATTGTAAAAGACAATACATACTAGTACAGAGGCTGGCCTATAAGCCTTAAGCCTTAGCTTACAATCTTTTAAAGTTCTAAATACAAGTAAATAAACAGACAGTATACTGCCGAGTCAAGCCAGAATGAGACAGGACGTACATCAGGTCCGAAAAATATTCTGAAAACATAAATGCACTGTACCCAGTTCCGAACCCAACCTGAAGGCGAAGACAGTTCTAAGGAGTACTGGTTGTACAGATGCAGAGTAATGATGCAAAGATGCTAAACACTTATACTTGAAAAGTTACCCACAAGCTATTCATTTGAAGCTTTAGAAAATTAACAAAAATTTAAAAAAGTACGGTACGAGAGAACAGGAAACGCTCGCATAGACACACTCAACACAGTCACCTGACATTCAAGTAAGCCAAGATCCTCCTATTGTTGGTAAGCTCTTTTAGAGGATGAGGTCGATACTGTTCATAGTTTTGTACGACCGGCTTGTCCGAAAAAACGAGAACTCATTGTCGCTTGGTTTGAAAATTTTGACTTCAAAAACTTTTGGTCAGAGTACAAGTCAGATGAAAAAAAGTAGTCTTAGGAGGCAACGGGGTTTCCAAAAGCTTGCTTTAAAACTGTTTCGCCCATATAGCAATAGTGTCGTTAAGCGTAGACGCACTTTTTCATGAACTCACTCATCGGTCACCATACATTTTCTTCTATACTACAACATCGTACACAAGGTCAATACCAATGCTTTACCAAAAGATAGAGCGAAGACTTCACGTTCTGACACAGAATGCAAGGCATTGCTTCTGATAGCAACTCTAACATGCGGTTCATATGTCTTCCAAAAAGGCGTACGAGTAGCTTTTTAACTATATACCTCGAGTTTTTATTAATGACGAAGAAGTTTAGAAAACAAAGAGACAATACTTGAGTAAGCATAACATACACGTTAACAGACAAGTACTTCACAAGTTCATTGGATTCGATACGAGATACACATAAAATCCGAAAAAGCTACAAACTGCCATCTAATAGTGTGCATACTAACCTGTAAAAAAAACTGATAATTATTATAATAAATCCATTCTACGACGGTCACCCTTACATGTAACAATGAGTCACCAACTTTTTCGTCGCTTCGGAGGTAACTGTTGCATCCATGGCCACTTTGGTTCCATATTAATCGGGGTGACTGTGGATAGTGTAAGCTGTTGCTCTTTTTCCGGGCGAAGTGGGCTGCATGCACTTTCACCAGTTTCTACGTGAATTAACTGTTCCATCCTTGGCCACTTTGGTTCCACATTAATCGAGGTGACTGTGGATAGTGTGAGCTGTTGCTCTTTTTCCGGGCGAAGTGGGCTGCAGGCACTTTTACCAGTTTCAACGTGAATTACATGTTCCTGGGACTTACGAGGGCGGCCTCTTTTCCGCTTCACCACCACGACTTCGGAAGACATCACTTCCTTTCTTGCGTCCGAACTTACATCCACACATTGAGAGGCTGGCCGAATTGGGCTGCAGGCACTTTTACCAGTTTCTACGTGAATTATTAGTCCCTGGGACTTACGAGGGCGGCCTCTTTTGCGCTTTACCACCTCGACTTCGGAAGACATCACTTCCTTTCTTAAGTTCGAACTTACAGCCACACAATGGGAGGTTGAGTGCTCAGGCGGTCTGTCTTTACGTTTACTAGGTGATGCAATATCAGTATTTTTGATGGAGAGACCTCTCTTTCTTTTACCCTGCCATGCCCCATTGTCCGCTCGTTCAGATTTAGGAGGACGACCCCTTTTTTTCCGCGGGATGTCCCTCTTTTCGGAAGTTTCAGGTGGGTACAAACCTTCAGCCTTGACACTTACCAGTCTAGGTTTTCTCAGGGAAAATGGATGCCCTCGTACGGCCTCTTCACTTGAACCGATTTCATTGGCACTGCTATGACTGCGGCTGCTACGACTGCGGCTGCTACGAATTTTGCCAGCTTCTTTTTTCGATTCTTTACCACGTTGTTTTTTTGAAGTAAAAACTGTCACAGATTTTTTCCGAGATCGTCGTTTTTTTACTTCGAAACTGCTACCATTATTAGAATCACTTTCACTTTCGGAATCCTCATGATCAAACGGAGCGATTAATCTTTTTATCTCAGGAAGTCTGCGAATTTGTTTGGCAGATGGAAGATATGGACGCTTGACTTCACCCTTCAAAGCTTTAGTGCGACTGAAGCGAGCAAAATGAAAATAAACATCAGATTCAAATGAAGTTAACTCACTTCCCACCACTCCGTCTTTGGGAATCAATTTAAGACCTCGAATGTGAATGGCAGAGGCAACACTCTTCGGGTCTTCACGATGGAAGCTTCCTAATTTCAAGAGTGAACCAAGAGTAAAATATCACCAACATGTTCATCGCAAAAATGGAATAAATGATGTTTATACAAATTTTTCTATTTTTAAAATTAATCCATGCAATCATGAACCACTTGTAACAACCGACTTACTTCGATCAAACGTTTTCTTAATTTGCCCATTCTTGTCCATCCATTCTTTCCAATACTTGTCCCTCGTAATCACGTATCTCTCGAGACTCTGTACTGCAGATTTTACTACTGCCTTGTCATAATCTAGTAACATCCAACGTAGTTCTAGTTCAGTGGGCGGCCTTTCTTTACTGAACCCCCCGAAAGTTCCTGGTGAGTGAGTTTCGGCAACTCTCTTCAATAAACCTATAACTTCTCGAAGATGCTTATACTGAAATACGTTGTAGCGGGTCATAGAGTAGGCCTCATGGTACTGCAAAAGCAAGAAGCGTTGAAAATATGTTAGTAGTTCTCCGGATACATTAATGGTTCCCTTGAAATTCGTAGCTTGCAATTTGTACCTCTTCCAAAGTCTTAAATTTTCCTGACCCACCCCCTATCTTACTGAGAAGGATTTTATGTCTCGTTAAGCATCCTTTACGATTTTTGAATGACGTGAACTGCTGAGATATTTCAGTCCAATTTTTACGGCCCTTCTGAGATTTCACTAATGTTAATAGCTTCCGATCTTCATCGCTAATACAAAAAATTGCAAATCCTTTCAAACTCTAACACTATACCTCCAATTTTATCACACAAGGTAAGACTTGCAGCTATGAACAATGATTATCTTACATGGTCCACGGTATGATCCAATTACTGAAAAGATTGTTGGCTCTATCACACCACACTGTTTCAAATCTCCAAGGTAAGTACGCCATGAGGATTCCAAAGTGCCCTTCTTTCTGCAAAAATCCTCGAAGCTTTTCAATGCTTAAAATTAACAAGGCATCTTCAACACGGGTGAAAGCTCCGTTTCGAAGAATCGGATTACTAAATTTTTTCCACCGCTCTTGAACTTGATGCTTTGTAGCTCGAGGGTCAACAGTTGCTTCGACTGCTTTTCCCCACTTGGGCCCCTCGTTAAGGAGGACATCGTTTACACGTTGGTCCTTTTCTTCATCCCACGTCATAATATTAGTTTGAACTACTCGGTTTCTGTACCTGTAGAAACATTGGTAGGGTGTTTTACCCTCGATTTCATTAGCGATATCTTGCCACGACATCGTTTTGCCACCCTTCGGCCCTAGTTCCTGATTAAAATGAATAAATGCGTCAAAGAATTCTGGAACACGACAATTTTTGTAAAATGTTTTCCTCAAGATTTACCATTAACTTCTTCAGGTTAACAGCTGGCCACTTCTTATTTGAAACTTCGGGACGAGCGTCGTGCAACCAAACAAGTCGACAATTTTTGGAGCACCTGTCTTTACCGGTTTCAACAGTCTAGAAAAAGAATCCATAAAGTAGTACAAAATGTGGTCGCACTGAATAATAAAAATGAAGTTATGTAATGAAAATCCTACCAGACGTTCGGCTACTTTGAACCAATCAATTTGTTTGATATACTTATCCTCTTTCATGAGAGTATCGTAGTTCAATCTGCGGAAAGCAGATTCGTTTTCTTGAAACCACTTTTGTACGTCCATTCCTTTCACAGAATACAGAGCTTTGACATGAAATCCAACTATGTTGGTGGGAATGACTCGCTGTATGGTCGCAAATGAAAGATCCGACCCAGTTCGTTTCTTCATATTAACACGGCGGGTGGTTTTCATACATTCATCGGAAATCGGTTGCTCTAAACCCAAAGAACATTTCTGATTGCTTCCTTCCAGACGTAATGTTCGCTCATAAGTGATTTTTGAAGTCAAGTAGTTATATCTTTCCATCAATGCCGCGTACTCCTTGTCGAGTATTACATCTACAATAATTTTCTTCAAGGCTTTTACGTCTTTAGTTGTCCCTTCAAAAATTAACAAAGCTATTAATGCACAGGACAGTAACTACATGTCGTGGGGGTGTCTGCTTAAAATACAATATGGAATAAATAACCTGGAATCATTACATTTTTGCTTTTTCTGAGTTAGCAAAGCATCGCCGTACAAATTGTCCAGAAAGTTTGTTGGAGGGACCAAATTAGTGTAGTCCATGGACGATATTTTAAAATATGGAGCCATGAACGAGGACTGCAGCTGCTTTTTCCCCCAATGGCAATACTCGTCTAATTTTTTATCCTTATTTTCGATTTCTACCTCCAAGCCTCTGAACTTTTTCTACAATCCGAAGTAAAATATTAAATCACGGTACCAATCGACGGTATTAATTAACAGTTGTCAAAATTACCATAAAAACAAGTTTATTTTCCATAGATGCTTCCACACTAGAACGCCATGACCTTATCTGTCCAACGATTTTGTTGTTGCGAGAAATAAGCTTGTCAACGTTAAGTAAACAGCTGAAACCAGCGTCTGCAAGACAAAAATCAAAACTAAATACTAAGTACGCTAATCAGTCGCTGTGTTTAGTCAAATAATTGTCATCAGTGAAATATGAATAAAACCTTCTAATAAATCCTTAAATTCGAGCTCGTCAGTATGTTTCATCCATGTTGGGTGCAGACTCACGAACCGGTGCAACATCGTCTTCCAACACGAGTAATACTCAGATCGATTTCCCCCGTCTCTCCCCACCTCGGCCCAATAAAACCACTCTTTTTGCATTTGCTTTCGAAGCTTAGACACAAATAATTGAAAGAAATGGTCTCTCAAAACTTTTTCAGGTTCTTCCTTAATCATGGATCTGAGATTAACAGCCCATTTTTCCATCGCATTTCGTTTTTTGACATATTCAAACGCTTTGCCCAGAACTTTAAACGTGGGAATAGACGAATTCAGCTGCTCCTGAGCACCAGGTTGAGCAGGATAAAGGGCTACAAATTTAAGCATTGCATTTACACAACTAAATTAGTTATAATTAAGTACAAATTCAAATACCTTCACCACATCATTTTCTGCCGTTCAAACTTACAAGTTCGCGTGCGAAGCAGCTGGGCTAGGCTCTTAGCTGGACCTGGTTGATCTAAACCGTTGTCCGCATAGAATCTGGATTTCTTCGTCGTAGGTGCTAACGGTGGGTTGGGGGCTGGACGTTTTAGATTTCCAAAATTCCTGCTCACATTATCTTTACGTCCCGAAAATCTCCTACCCTTTCTTGATAATCTATCTGATTTCAATTCTTCATCGTCTGAGCTGTTGTCTGAATCAGTTGCAGTTTCGTTATTACTACCTTCGTCTTCGATAACTGCACCTGACGCATCGTCCGAATCAGCATCGGCTGTATCGGTGATAGAATTTTTATAATTGAAATACTCCTTCAAGTCATGTAAAACTGACTCCTGCTCGCTGACAACATCGGCCTTGTTGTTTTTTAAGAGCGTTGAACGTTTTACCGCTTGACCAGGATTCTTCGATTTTGTTTCATCATTGCCAGTTTCCTTCAATGACCGAAAAGTAACTTTACGTCGTTTCTTCGCACTTTGCATTTTGTGACCTTCTACCTAGTAACTGCAATTATTACTGCAGTTTGTATCTATATGAAATTCCAAATATAATAATTTTCAAACGCCTCCTACAAACCATTACATTTACATACTCCAAAAATCGGTTAATTTAGTCGTAAGACAACCTTACCAAAAATATCCTTGTCCGCCTAGTTTATTTTTCATCAACACAATAATTCTTAAATAACTGTTCTCCAAGGTTTTCAAAGTTTTAGTTTAAAGCACTTGGAGATAAAGAACAAAACGATGATGGAGACGGAGAGAGAAAAATTAAAGGTGATACAGAAACAGAAGATTACGAAGAGCTTACCACTTGTAGTAAATAATAATAGCTTCAACATTAAAATGCGAGGTAGAACAGAATAAGAATATATTCTCGGTAATGCATACTTACGTTTTGCTAACGTCGCTTCTCTTTGTTCTATAGCTTCTAGCTACGAGGTTATAATTACTATAATAACTGCCAGCCTCACAACGTCAAGACACTGCAAAAGTGCAAAGTGCAAGCCGAAATTAAGTTAAATATATAAATTCACACGCACGATGAATTCAAATTGTGGAGAAACTGCACGGTGCGAAAAAAAATAAAGCGCCTCCTGCCTCGTGGCCGTATTAATTATGTTTGATGTTTAATGATTAGAGCAGTAGCGTTATAGCTCGCACCAGGCTGCTGGCGGCTATAGGTGTAAAGCGTGCGAATGCGTGATCTGATATGAAATGTAGAAACTCCGTTGCGTCTTTCCGTACGGGTACTAATAACATGTGATAAAACTATACATTATCTACAACATTTATTACCATCACGCCGCATCACTTTTTATGATCACGTCTCTTGCCAAGGTCTCTTGCGTGTTCGGCTATTATTACCTCCGTGTACAGGAACTAAGTATTGTGTCGAACTCACGTCAGCGTATCATATAATGAAATGAAAAAATGTTAAACGGGTCGTGTACACAATGAAGCTGAAAGATCATCATGAAAAATGGAAAATGGCAAATCTTAAATTCGAGATTTAAAGAAATTCTAACTTGTGTTGCAAATACATACCTGGAAAGGAATGTTAAAATGAGGATGCCTTACCGCAAAAAGTATGCTCATTGGTTATTACTTTATTACTAGTACTTATTGTTAATTAGATGCGCTTCGTGATCATAAGGCCGTCCATTGTTCTTTCTGTAACAAAAGCTCGGATAGATTGAGCACAAAAAAGATAAAACACATGCAATTAATTCTTCATACTGATTATTATTAGTATTTATAACATCAAAAGCAGCTTTAAAATATGCATGCCGCTTCCTTAAAATAATAAAAAACCTCTTTTAAATAAACAAATTAAATAGCTTAAGCCTAAAATACTTGCAACATGAACACAGTAAATTGAAAATAACAAAGATTTCTCAGTAACTAAATGCCGTTATATACGAATGTTCACTTAAAAAAGAATAACAGCTATTCAACTAGCTATCTAATAGAACATTAAATTCCATTGGTAAAATCTTCCACATTCCGTTGGATACTTCTAGTGTGGCCAACTGATGAGTTTTAACAAAGGAAGGTAAAGAAATAATCTGTGTACTATTGTATCGGCGCAATCCAAATTCAGATTGATTTCCAATGACGTACAAATGAGGCAAGGAATCCTCCAAGGCAAAAAAATCTTTTTGTGGAGATTTCTCAAGCCTTAATAAGTCAGGTGCAGCTGGATTAAGATGGCCCCATTTTAGCATACTTTCTCCTATAAGCAGCGCAGATTCTTCGCCGGGATATTTTTTAAATTCGTCTACATTTGAACCCGAGGATAACACTAAGTCTAATACAGTGTCGGAGGAATCGTCCTGATGTAAATTCAATCTTAATCTGCATGGATTGTGCCAAGCAGAGACGGTTGAACGTGAGGATGAACGCGGAAACAATATGGGTTTGAAAGGACTTTCTGGAAGAAGCGCTTCAGTTCCATCTGTTACCCCAGGTATAATGAACACTTCCATTACTTCCTGCGAAAAAATATTCACTCGTATAAAACTGGAAATAAAAATCAAAAATCCGTGTACAAACCAAAAAACTGAAGTTGTTTGTTGAAATTGAATTTTCTAATAAACTTTCTCCAGATCAATCGTTGGATTACGTGTACTTACAGAAATTTTATCAAGGAAACGATCCAGCAATTCTGCAGCTGTAACTGCATCTTTTGCCTGAGAGTCTGAGTGAGCTCCACTCCGAGGGTTAATAGAGTAGGAGTTTCCAACAAAAAAAACTTTTGTTTTCGGGTACATATGACTTCTTTGTTCATAGGGCGAACCACAAAGCCCCAATAAGTAGTCGGTAATCAAGTCGATTTCGACGGAATCGCGTTGAAAAGGACAGAGATTTAGACCGGATATGAAAACCTGTACATATCATATTGTGTTTCACTTACAGCCAAATTAAGGAGGCCTGGAATGTGCTAATACATAGCACATTCCACGCCTCAATTGACTCAAACAAATTGAATATTGTCGTTTTAACCCACTTTAATAATGATTACCATTTCAGCACGATTATCTGAAGTTACAGAGGGCCAAATGCATGGCGCTGGAGTTGACCAAACTATATCGGCGACGACAAAGCCGCCTCCAGGAATGCTGAAACCTTTCACAGCACATGGAATCCCACTGACTATTTCATCAGCATTTAGCCCACTACTGGGGCTAGGGAAAATGCGCAATCCATTCCTTCCTTTATGATCCGATAAATATATTGTTTTCTTAACATCAACAGGTTGTAATCTTGACGGCATATAAAGCAAGCGATGATTTTCACAGATCTTCTTCATATATGTTTCGCGTAAAGGTTTCGAGCTCAGCAAGACACCCACCATAACTACAGAAAATGTTTTACTATTATAAAAACTTACTTGATTGACGAGTAAACCATACAAGCACAACTGATTAAAAATTGAGAACCGATATAGCAAGTATATCTGCATGCTTACCAATAACATGACAATCTTCATCTTTCAAATAATGATCTGTGCTAACTTCTCCAGAAGCCCAGCTGGACAAATCAAAATACTTAACAACAAATTTTTTAGCATCTCTTATTGGTACAACTGAACATTCTGGCCACTTTGTCTGCACATTTTTCATCAGTGCAGGCTTCAGAGTCGAAAACCGCAAGGAGTACACGTTACTATTACAGGGATCTTTATGCAGGTTCGAGTTACTTCTACAGCCAGTCTCATTGTTCTGCCCTTGGAATACGTATTCAGAATTTGGGCCAACCGCTTCTTGAGATCCTCCAACATTTTCATCTGCCCTAGATTTTTCATTTTTATTTTCTGCTTGTTTCTCCTCCAAAACAATATTGTACTTTGGATTGATTCGGACAATTTCATTAAGTCCAGGAGGCCGGGCCAATGATCGATTAAGCATTCTGAGTAAACCACTTATTGGATTGGCTTTATTTCGAGGTCTATGTTTCTGCGCTGCCCGTCCTCGGTAACTAAATTGACGGTTTCTGGCAAATTCAGCTGATGCATCTATTTCAATGGGAGTTTTTGATGGAATTCTTTTTAGTTCCATTAAATACTCTTCATTATAACTTTCGGGTAACGCTGTTAATAAAACAGAATGTTCAGGAACCGTTTCAGTTTCATCCATTTCTACGTCGATTACTTCCTCATCAATGTCACTAGTTATAATTTCGATTTCGGTGTCCATTGCTCCACCTGAAAAGGTTTAGTAGTCACTTTTAAGAATAAACAATTATGCGTTTTGAAATTATTGGGTTGCGATATTGTCCATCGGAAAACAATGCCTAGCACTAGCACTGAGTTTCTGAGATAATAATGTTTCAAATCAAATAAAACTTTCATTATTTACTTACAATTTCAAACTTACTTGTACTAAATGGGTAATGATTCTCGCAGAGTCGGGATTACTTAGCTTATGATGCACAATTTAAATTGTGTTTAAAACTTCCGTCACCTACATTAGAAAAGACAACCTAATTACAAATGCATTTGCAGTAGTGTCAACAGCAGCGGTAAAACAATAGAGTTACTAATTTCAGGGCATTATTTTAAGCCCACTGGTTTCGTTACAACACAAATACGGAATAATAAAACTGAAAATAGAAAAATGCAATTCTTACAAATCACGAACTTCGAGGGCAACAACGATTATCCATCATTCAACCTTTTAGCCATTCAAGGTTCCTATTTTAATTCAACAGAGCGGGTAGCTAATTACTGCAGAACCTTTGGGAGCTCGAATCCCATTTAATTATATATTTTAATGACAGTTGTTAAACAGTGTTAACGAATAGTGGTAGTGACTATAGTGTGACTACTATTAAACAGTGACAGTAGATCCGAACCGAAGTTTAACTAACCACTAATACATAATATCAGGTTTTCACCGATTAATTATATGTATAATAAAATAACCTAGAAGATACATAGCTTCCAACATGCAAAAAAGTAATTATACAGCAAGCACAGCTTTACGTTTGCCTCCCGCTTTTTTATTTGACTATTCATTTATCATTGAGTTAACTCCCATAGATTTTATTTAGCAGGGTGTGAAATATACAGTATAATGTAATCTTATTTACTAAAAAGCAAGTGATGATGGTCGGCGTCAGCCGCTATGTATATGAAATGTATATGAATATGAAAGCAACGGCCTTCCGTAATTTATAAAAACTGAAACCATTTCAGCACTCTTTTTACTG
>JAQFXU010005615.1:0-11392 GCA_034693705.1 Spatulosminthurus flaviceps | reverse complement strand
GTAAAAGCAATGTATGAATTTACATAGACAAAACACAGGCAAAACCAAAGGCGTACATAGAGTCATAGAGTTATCTCTACGTTTTGATGAAAAGTGCAGTTACTTTTCTGAATCTTTGTATGCTTTTTAAACTCCAAACTAAATATGAAAGAAAAAAATATTAAATTAGCTATTAGACAAGCTTAGGCATGTACATATTTTGCCTAATACACGCACACACTTATAATTACCAGTAGCCCCAAATAAGGTCAAAGATATCGTAGAAAAAAGAGGTGCATGCTCACGACGTCCAGAGTGGCATTAATGTCAATCAGCAGAAAGGGATACCTTTGCTTTCCAACATATATACATAACTATATGCACCCATTCCTCTACATGCATGTAGTACCGTGTAGGGAGACTAAGACTACACAGCCCATCAAACACAACAAGACATTCATTTTCCCCCCAGAATTAGTTAGTTATCCACTAAATCATCATAAAAGAAAAACAAACCATAAAAATCAAAACAAACAATGTGGACTCCCTTGACAATCCATCAAAACTCTTTGTATCACTCAAGGTATACATAAGGTCTGTAGACAATAATGGGAAAACGTCAAGATAATAATAATTCCAGCCAAAACAAAAAAAAACCTAAAACGTCAACTTATACAACGCTCTTTTTCTATACAACATTTAGTATTTTATAGTTGTTTCGAGGAAGATAAATACAATCTATGTGTACCCATTGTTCAAATCTACGACGATATGGATGAGCACATTTTTTCTATGCAAGATAAAAGCGCACACAAGTTATCAGCCTGTCTTCAAAAAATATATAGACTCCCAAAAAATACTAATTGTAAACAGGTGCATACGCATCGTGGAGAGAGAGAGAGAGAGGGAGAGAGAAAAACAAGTTGATTAAATATGAGAAAAACTCATGGAAGAGTATAGATTGTCATTGATTGGTTCATTGAGTGAAAAAGGATGGGCTGGATGCCAACAAGGGAGCACGTGTATTTGCAAGTACTCACGATTAGTCCATTATGGACACACACGAATAGGTCTACTTAGTTAATCCTATCTACTCTCTTGTGCTTGTGTGTGTGTATTATAACAAGTCTACTACAACACAGTTCAACAACTATAGTTTCACCATTGTAGTGGTGGTTGCTGTAGTTGTGTAGTGGTAGTAGAACATTAAATTTTATACGGAGAGATATAAGCCCCACACTTTTTTCCATGCTGAACAAATCCCTTTGCTCAAAAGAATTATTACATATATACAATGCTATGGAACACACATATACAAACCGAAAAAGGAACATACTCACTTTAAGCACCATATTGAAGGTATAAACCCATCAAGAACTTGAAACACTCATCACATTGTATTTGAACACAAGCGTATAACCATGCCCTCGAAACAAAACACAAGTGAGTACATAGTTTTAAGTAAACGGGAAACATGATACATCATCGTTTGGGGCAAAGAGGGGCATTCAATGACATTATTTATCGGCCATTTATGTCTGCCTGTCTACATTTATAGACAACCACTATACACCTAAGCACTTGCTGCCTATATAGTATAGCTACGAAAACTTTTCTGGACCTCAACCCTTTACACACAAAGTATACACCATACATTATTCTTGGTGTCAGCAGCTTACTACTACATAAACCTATCATGCACCATGTACTGGAAGTACTATTCAATGTTGACATGCAACCCACTGAAAATACTCGGAAAATACCAATACTCCATATATATTTATTACTAATGCTTAGTACTTATGCTTAATATGAACTTGCTTAACAGTACATTATACATTGCCGTAGAATAATTTTATAAAACTAAGGCATCATGTATGTTTGTATATTTATGAAAGTAACTTGTAAACTTATGAACAAAACACATGAATATCTACACAATGTTGATTCAACTTGAATTGTCTACAAAAGGTAGTATAAGTAGCACTGTTTCCAAAACGTGCACACCTTTTTCCGAAAGCAATGTTGCTAAGCTATAGATAAGTACACGAGGCTATTGTAAAAGAAAGCCTATGGGTGTCAACCCTATACTATTGGGTGAGCATATATAGAAATGCGTATCTGTGTGCCAAACTTCGTCCACCTCATTCATGCTGCTTTTTCGCCTGTCTCAGTAACCAAATTCATACTTAACGGAGGTAGACAGACATACTTGGTTACTCTATAATATCTATGTATACATTGCATTAGTATTTTCGTTTGCATTTATTTAACTATATAGGGAATCGAAAGTCCATGACAACCCAGTTCATAAGCACACATACAAACAGAATCCATCTATCATGAAAACCCAGAGTACACCCAAAGCTACAACTACTAGTACTCCTGCTGCTATTATTACTATAAAACAATATAAAAGACAAACTACTCCTAGATACTCCATATAAGTACTCATGATTAGTATTTTGCCACGGGTCATAGCCCTACATAAATTTAACTTGAGACATGTACCGTGCTTCGGTCCAATCCCTTGCCTCCCTTCCCTACATGTATACGTATATATTCACATTTCAACGCCAAACTACTATCAGAAACGTACATACATGCATGAATATACATACACATATATGCTTCTACTACAAGTGGGTACTTTCAAAAAGCAGTCAAAGTAAAATAGTGCCGACCGAGATTCTATACATACAGCTACATCTTAACCATGCAAATTCTTGAATGCAAGAAAAACATCAAAAGTTTCAGCACTCAGTCAGAACAAAAGCAACAACCCAAAAGGCTGCTTTTACTTTGCCCTTCCGAAATTTCCTCCACATAACTAAAATACCTAGAGCTCCAATACTTGCCTACATAATATTCATGCAGACCAGCCAGCCATCCCAACCACTACTTTCATACATATTTACGTGCGCAATTATATTTACTACATAGTATAATCCGAATGGGCGCAGAAAATAAAACGAACCACAAAATCCAATTGTACACGTAGTACTATTGTAGTTGTATTACAAGTAATATAGTAATATATCCATACACACACACACACACACTACACTACACTTGAATGAAAACACAATCTATATGTATACTCGTGTAAAACAGTGTGTCGAGAGACATGCAAGGCGACGGTCAACATGCAATGGAAAATAAAAATGCAAACCTTGAGCCATATACATTAGTGATCAAGAATGAATATGTAAGATTCAATTTTATATTATAAAGAATGTAGCATTCAGAATAGAAAGGAATGCACAAACCTAAAAAAATGCACTATTATCTATATAACTTACAACAAAAGTCCTCCCCTGCAAACTTACACATACAACTACATTACATGCATGATACACACAAACTCAAATTTTTACATATATTCTACCAACACACTGTACTGCCATACTACAACGCACTCAAAACACATTATTTTTTAAAACTTCTGTCAGCACGTATAAAGTAAAGCGAAGTACATTTAGTTGACAGATCGAGATAGATGAAGGTTCAGTAAGGGAGTGAGAGAGAGAGAGAAAAAAAAATCTCTAGACTATATGACTCAAAATCACAAGTCTCTCTCTCTCTCTCCGGAGAACAATAGTGAACAACATGGAAGTATTGGACATTGGACATGGGCATGCTTTGATTTTTCTCTCTAAAAATCCAATAGTTTTAAAAGATAATATGTATCAAAAGCATAATAATAGATATCGTCTCACTCCGTTACCCCATGCATTATCCCTACTCTATACACTACGCTTACTACAATACTCCTACTACGCTCATAATAATGTACACTGCGTGGGCAATTCCTCGAATCTGCAGTGACAATACTACACTCAAATCCACTTGTATTTGCTCTCCATCTTTCATCATCATACTGAGCTACTCCCTACCTGATTCTGGGAATTGAAACCTATACAATGTGCGCAACAATGTACAATAATGTGCAACTTTTTGCGGATCTAACGCCAAATTTGTGGCTTATGTATGTATTTGTTATTATTAACTCTCACTACAATCAATAGCATTGGGGTACATACAAGGCTGCCAACATTTCACGCTCCTTGGTAAAAATTCAATGTGTCACTCAATTCCACATGTTGACAAGCCATTATGTCAATTGTATGCAAGTATACATGCATATATATATATATATATATATACACGTTCTACCTGTGTCTCTACAATTCCATATATACAAGGGAAACGCAGCACTGCATTACCAAATCTTAGGCAGGAGAGTTAGTTCTGCAGGTGATAGTTTTATTGCATCTGGAAATGCGATTATTTATAGCCCCAGTAATAAGTACTGTGCACAACTTTGGCAATGCCAGGCTTTTATGGCGAAACTTGCGAATCATTTGAAAATGAAGCCATTACAAACACTAACATAATGGTATGCTACCAAACTCAACAGACGTAATGTAGTATATACAGACTGCTGCAGTTGCTAACTTAGACAAACGAAAAATTTAGAGCTGTTCATCTCAAGTGTAAAACCGAGTTATTCACTTCTCACCAGTCATAATAATTATATGACTTGCCTACTCCTACTACTACAAATACATACATACATTTATAATCTGCAATAGTAATTACGAATCAGCAATACTTTCAAAGACAGACGGGGAAAGAGAGAGAGAGAGAGAGAGAGATGTACACACAGCATTTTTGGGGTTGAGTGAACAAGTACTCACACATATAGTAACGTAATTATTATTATCAGCTTTAGTGTGTATAAACCTTGAGGAAAAAAGTATGAGTGGGGAATCTCCCTAGAATCTCCAATCTTTCAGCATATATACCAACTTTAATGGAGGGAAAATCAAGGACTTTTACCAACATCACTTTACCCTAGAGATTCTTAAGCTTTTTACGCGTACAAAAAAAGTAATGAAAATCGTGAGACTTCATCCGAAGCTTGTCAGTGACATAAATACGAAAAGAGCATGATAATATATCCAACACGTAAGGAAGGACGTGTTATACCATGAGGAGAAATATATTGCTTCATCTTCCCTTCATCTTGTACACTTGTATAATCAATACTACGTATTATTATGGGAAGAGGCATAAACCTTACATATGTAAATATTCACATATTTACAACCAAAAAATCTTTTGGAAGGGCTTGAAATGGATTTAAAACATCATCACTCCTCGCTTTTATTACCAGCATAGATATTATTATGCTATATTTTCCTGATTAATGTATCTACATACGCATATGTTCAATATAGTTGAATGAAATTGCGAGTGTTTATGTATACTATATGTGTTTAAAAGACGAATAAATGGCTTGATGATGAGGTCAAAAGATACTCACCTGAGACGGGTTGCTGGGATTAGGAGGCGGACTGAGGTCACCAGGTTGAGACGGGAAAGAATCAGGTGGTTGTGGGCTCATAGTTTCATTAGAATTCTCTTGCTGTTGGGTGGGCGGTTGGTTGGATCCCGCTGAGGTCTGCGCCTGGGCCGCTTTCATCAACTTCTTGTACTTGCTCCGCCGGTTTTGGAACCAAATCTTTACCTGTAGGGAAACGAAAACAACAACAGAGTTAGTTTTATACATTACAATATCCAATGACCATTCAAAACAATATAATTCACTTCTATACATTCTCACATATCATCATCCTCATCACTACTAAATATGAACATTTACGTACATGTTTACCTACATATCCAATAACTTCTTATCCCCACGAACAGGAAACCTATCCTGATTTTTGCACGCATATTAATTCTAATCGATGCAAACTATTTTCCTCACCAGCTTCTTCTTAAAAATTCATAGGAGAGAGAAGAATGTGCTAAACTGGTAAAAGTACCGAATACATATAAAGTATAAGCCTTAACTCACTCAACCTTTATTTATTACACATGTACATATTATAATGTCCGCAACAGAATAAATTCATAAAAGCACTACTCAACATCAACACATTCAAGAGGTGTTTAAGGAAAAAATTTCAATCGAATTCTTTTTGCATATTACGTATTCATAATAATATCTTGAAGCAATCTGCCAACATTTTCAGTATGCAACTAACAACTCACACCGTCTTCCCTTTTACAATATGTACATATGTATAAGTTCAACATTCAAATCTAAAGCATGTCATTGGGATTGCGTGCGGCCTTCGAAATGGTTAAAAGTTGGAACACTGGTTAGCAAGCCTTGGTTGAAAACTTGAATGCATGTATTTCCCCCTTAAGAGTAATTATGCATGTGTGCGCACATCACCGCAGAAAACAGTAGTTAGATGTACTTTATGTAGTACTTGGACTACACTACCACAAGCAATATAGCTTTTCCAATGGTCCAAGTGCTGGCTATATACCCTTAGAGAATATAGAAACAAAAAATTATGACTATATTAGAAACAGTTTTTCTCTTACCATGAATACACGTATAAGCATAATAGTCTTATATGCATTTCCAAAAAGTAATAGCAACTAGATATGCATACGCAAAACATTCCAAGTGATTTCAATCCCACCAACAACCACTAACTAAGGCTATTACAAACATGTATATAAGGAGACTACATGGTTTTTCCTACCTATCCTGTGAATTGTTTAACACGAGTGTCTCTTCATCAAACTGCAAAAAAAACATGACCACCGTGCCAAGTTGACATGTCCACACATACGTACATGGTCACTGTTCTAACCCTGTGGGTATATGGACAGGCTGCAATGATAAAATACAGGCTCTGTACTGTAGCAAGGTTCTACAAGGAAAACTATAAGGATTGCGGTAAAAATTGAAATCCATAGAATGTGGCGAATAAAAATAAAAAAAAGGATAACCATCATCCCGCAGACACTTTATATATATATATATATATATATATATTCTCAATGTAATGTCCCAAACCCAATAGTCATAAGAGTGACTACACAACCTTGATCATACTAGAGAGTCCATTGATAAAGTCATACCGTAAAATTGTTCAACCGTGAACCCACCCGTCCCACAATTCTCTTTTTTTTCTACTGTTTACGTACGTTTGTCACTATTTTTGACTCAATTTTCTCATGAAATTCAACTCACCACCATGCACCATACCGTTTTATATGCAATCCACCAAATGAAAATGAAAATATTATAATTTATGCACACCAACACTAGTATACACCCTCAAATCAACCACCGCTCTTTTGCATTTCGTCTCCAAATATCATTTTACTTTTCTGGTAAGCGATATTATAGTAAAACTTCAATGCGATTATGATACATCCACAGATCCACACCGAGATTTCAAAGGAAACAATAAAAGTACGTATAGTTAATATGGAAGCTCTTCCACATAATTCAACACACTAAACATAAAAAATCATTCATTTATGAGTGGTAATTTTTTTCACATTTTGATGAATGGTAAAAGCTCATTCAAACCCCTTTTAATACATTCTCATCAAACAATGGATAGGGATCATCACATTTGGGAAAAGACTGGTATATTGTTACGAAATAGCCCTTCAATATAATCAAACGCACATAAATTTTTAAAGAGGTTCTCTATATATTTTCAAACAAAAAACTCCTGTTGACATAAAAATTGTTTGAATATTCCATTAGAGAAAATTCTATAAAACATTAAGCGCTCCTATTGTTCAGAGGGGCTCTTGAGGTTAAGTGTATGTACATAATTGCGTAAATGCAATAGCAAGGTATTCCGCAGGCCTATAAAAAGAAAAAGAGTAATGATTCATTAAACCTGAAAAGTACACCATATACACGGAATCCTATATGCTATAAATACGGCTAATGTCCCATAGCCACAGCTCTCTAATTTCCTACACGATTTCAACAAAATATTTTCGGTACTAACTACACACCATTTTCCAGGACTGGAAGTTATATGGTCGTAAAAACGACGAAACCACACAATTTCCTTTTTAATTCCTGTAATTTCCAAGCATTGGGGTATTATCTTTAGATACTGTAATTGAGAATCGCGTGAGTATGTATCACCATACTAAAATAACCTGGCTGGAAAACAATAAATAGAATAGTAACCATACCAAAACACCTACGAATCATGAATTCAGTTTTTATTGTTAGCAAATACAGTTGCCTTAACAAGCCTATCACTTCAGTAAAACCAGCCGATAAAAGAAAAAAAACTCCAACATCTAATTTCACCACTACACTACATTATAGCTTACGCAGTAATTCATATCAAAATAACAAACAGCTTAAGCCCACTCCTAACACCAAAATTATCCACTTCTTGAATACTTCAATACTTCTTTCCATCTTTATCACAACTAAATAAGTCATCCTTGTAGACAACAATTACACTATCTTACTATACATTAAGCTCATTACACATTTCCAAGGGTTTGAGAAAAAAACGAATTATATTAATACACCATACTTATTATGGGTAGGCTGGAAGAGGTAAAAGAAAAAATTATAAAATTAGTACTCCATAATAATTCTTTCCATTAACGCATGAATTTGGCGAGAAAATATAGGTGCGATTTCCCAAATTACACTTAATAGAAAAATGATAGGCTGGTAAATACAAGAAAGGAAAATATATGAAACACATGGAAGAGAATTCCTGGTAAAGAGAAAAATTATATAAATACTATGTAATCAGTAAATTCGGTAGCATTATTAGCATTTTTCCAACCTCTTGCAAATACAAGCAATAGTATCGTATGCGACTACGTGCATCAGATAAACTCATGAAACTATGTTCCATTTAACCGCGCGCTCAAACTTCCTATATATATGTTCCCACCTCATGAAATTATCCTTTCTTAGAAATAGTACATGGATAGAGGAAGATGATACCTAGCATAACTAACAGAGGGTTAAAAGTTTGATTTTCTAAGAAGATGGTGATATCCACCAGCCAGAGGAAAGAGAGAGAGAGAGAGAAAAGAGGAATTTTTCATACGATGGTTTATTAAATCTAACGAAGACAAAAAAAACATTCACACTGAGCTGTCAGTCAAGAATGGATTAAGACCTAAAAGAACAACCTACTACAATTCCAATGCTAACTTCAACCATGGAGAGCAAGTTGAAGGTTGGCAAAGAAATTTTCAAGCTTGCTGAAAACAGATGGATGACTAATAACATCAATAATGAACTACACGTACGAGTAAAACTAATGTACCTAACTAAGCCCTAAGCAGAGGGAAATGATACACAGCAACGTGTTCATCTACATATTTCTCTGTTTAAAAACATCTCAACAACATTCCACTTGTTTCACCAGGAGGACGGTAGATACAATCAGCAGATATATAGAATACAGGAGAGCGGAAAACTAGAGCTACACAAGAGGAATCGGCATCTTCAGTCAAATAAAAGCGTCACTTTCCGCAAAAAAGGTTCTTCACTGGAAACATCCTCAAAACCCCTTCCTCATTTACAAAACGATGAAAAAAATAGAAAAATCACCAACCGTAGTGGTTAAAGGTACCTCCACTACGGATGGGCACCTAGGTGGGGATACCACACGCAAGCATGGATGGATAGAAACTTATTGCCAGAGTGAACCATGAGCAAAGTTCTTTACCGCAATTTAGTGTCACTCCTTCAATAGCATATAGCCTTTATACTGGACCTCAAATTATTACGTTTTGCCTCTCTTTACAAGTCAGTCTATTTTTACGGTACGGAAAGATCTAAAAGAAGAACAAATGTACAAGAATTCCCTCCAATTCCCACTGGACTCTATCTCTCTCTTTGAACCGCTATAAATACAAGAATTAGTGGTTTTCTCTCTCTCTCTCTCATTACCTGTGCATATTGGTGGGTGTATTTATTGCACTCCAGAATCTCTGTCTCCCTACTAGTTTGTATGCAATTGTGTCGATACACATACATACATTTCCATGGAGGTAACACAACCTATATGCACATGTGTGGATAGGATACACAAGTCACACAGATGAAACAAAGGGCAACTCTAACGGATGGAAAGGTGCGGCATCATAAATAAAACACATAGTGACGTCGCACTTGACCTTTAGGCAAGGTACGCAGGAAGGTACGCTCGACCAACAAAGCGAGACTCGTGATGACCAAACCAAGGCGCCTCCACCAGCAAATTGTTTCCCTGAAGATCGACACAGCGGAAAGAAAGATGAGGATGGACCAGTCAGTCGTCAGTCATCAGTCAGTCAGCCAAACTCAATGCTTTGTGATACACACATATACAGAGAGAGAGAGAGAGAAAGAGAAAAGAGAGACTCTCCCATCAACCATCCATCCTCTCCCATTTGTTTCCTGCTTGCCAATTTCATCATCTAAATATCCTTCTCTTCACGTGCTTTGTCTCTCAAATAAATGCATTTGTAGTTTCTGATTGTAATTTTAATTGACATTGAAATTGACAATCACCGACATCCTAAACCATTGCCTTCATTCTCTCCTTTAATCCCATAACCATATGACGATGAAGAACACTTGAGTAGTATATGATGATAATGACGAGGATGATGAAATAAAATCATTCAAATCTCTTCTGCTTACTCATACCAACCCCTTCACTCTTACCCTCTCCATCATTACTTTTACTACTAGTACTACATACTACTACCACACTACTACTACTATGATGAACTTACTATTAATTTTATCTATATCACTGCTCCTACTAATGCTTATACTAAGTTACTAATATGCCATCGCTGCCAATAATTTTTTTTATCACATTTCATATCTCAATTTTTCTCTTATAACATATGTAACATTGTGAGTACGAGCTCATTTATGACCGTGTAATTTCCAAGCTACAGAAGAAGAATCTCCCTAACTATTCAACAAGATCTCTTGTAATCTTTTCACATGAACCTCATCCTTTTGATCTTATCCTCCACAGAGTGAAATATACTTGAAAAGTAATGATAAAACTGTACCATCATATATAGCATCAGTGCCCATATCGTAGAAACAAATTTCATTTCAGGATCACTCATAAACATCATGTTTTTTTCATTACTACATTAAGCAATACTCCTCTACCCTTTCCTTGAATTATTCTTTTGAGTATCTTTAGTCAGGGAACCGCGCTATTTTTCCGAAATAAAAGTCTATAATAAATTCTAATGGATACATCATATCACGTACTAATGCGTACGGATACGGATGCATATATATGAGAGAGAAAAAAATATCTCAACCAAAGTTTTGTGCAGTCAAGTGCAATGGCGAGAAAAAATGAACAGATGCACCTTCGCACAATCATCATTTATCAGAGAGTTAAACACCATACAACTTCTTCATCTTTTCCTCTAAAACTTACAACTACAATAATATAACGTACCCTTCCAAATATTCCTCCTACCATTTTTCAATGGTTTCTCTACATTCATACCTTCATATATGCAGCTAAATGATAAATACAAACATACTTTGATTATCAAGGTAGTACAT
>JAQFXU010005614.1:0-11395 GCA_034693705.1 Spatulosminthurus flaviceps | reverse complement strand
CAGTTTGCATCAAATATGGTGGTTGTTATTTCAGTTTGCTTTTAAGCAATTCGTGCATTAGACCACTTTGCTTCTCCGGCTACGATATATGGATTTATCTATGAAAAGGAGAATTAAGAAGCCCCTGAAGTTTTATCAGGGTGACAACGGGAGGTTATGTATAAAAATCATTTTTATTTATTTGAAAAGCTAGTTTGCGGTATGGGAATTGAGTTTTACTTAATTATGATTGTCTTCAAATATGTAGCGTTATATTGTCATTGCAGATTATCGAGTGAAACCCGAGGATGCGTTTACAATTCCTGATCCTAATGAACACTCTGATTCGAGTTCCACGACTGCGGTAAAACCTAAGAAAAAACCGGCTGCTAGTAACAAGGCCCAGACTGGGTCCAGCAAGAAAAGCAACGATCTTGAAGCTGCTTTAAATAAAGTAAAATTTAGTTGTTCTTTTATAGTAATCTACGTAAATAAATCATCCGAAAACCCCGCACGCCAAATTTTATTGGATTCGGACCGTTATTGGCGAATTTATGGGCGTAGCACCAGAATTACGAGTTCGGATTGTCGTTTTCGGTTTCCTGCCCATAACTTCGCCAATAACGGTCCGAATTCAATAAAATTTGTCGTGCGGGGTTTTCGGATGATTCTAGAGAGGTCCCTCCTTTCAAAAAGTCATTTTCCCCGGAAAACCGAAAAGACCCGGAAAACCGAAAATCGGATTTCGAGAAAACTAACGGTGGGGACCCCTATTTAGATTGTCTCAAAAGCTTAAGTTTAAAATTTGAACACAATCGGATGTTCCTGTGCTGAGATATTGTGGCAACCACTTGAAAAACAGAAAATTCCCCCAGGCGGGGATGCGCATGTGGGAATTTTTTCATTATTTTTCCGAAACCTTACCAAGTACCCCAATAAGAAAAAAAATATTTTGGTCAATTCTCTTATCATCGAGCAAAGTCGTGGTTGTTCCTACTTATACAAGCTCTTGTGCAGTAGGTTTTTGTTATTATTTAATTTTCTATTTAATTTTTATTTGGTTCGTTTTTTATACCTGCATTTTCGTAATTTTCCTTGCAGGTATCAGCTGGAGAACTAAACTCGTTTTTTGAAGAACTACGAAGTGCTGGTTCTACTGGTGACGTTTATTTATCATGGATAAAGTATGTTGCTGATGCCTTGAATAGTCGAATAGCTAAGGTTCCAGCTCCAGATGTGACCCAATATCCTAATGACTTGGAGTATCCCATCCTTCCACGTTCCCTTCAAGAAACATTACGTTCCATCATATCCAAAATCGTCAGTTCCGTCCGCAATGACTCGAACGATGTAATGGGTATCTCGTTCTCTTCATTACTTGCCTCCATTCCTAATCTATTGCAACGAGGTAAATGATTTTAATTCTGCTTTTTTTACATGATAAAATTGACGAAATCATGAAGTTAATTAATTTTATTTTTGTATATTTTCAGGAGATCCTGGTTGGGGCTATATGCTGTTTCTAAGAGAAATGGTTCGTATGGATCCTGATTTGCTTCTAAGAAGATCCAGAAGCTATGCAGAGTTAATGGAGTCATATGGAAATCGGAAGGAAGTCGGAACGGCTTTTTTGTGGGTTTCCGCGCAAGCTTGTTTACAATCTCCGTCCGTTCTAAGAATAGTGATGGGCCGAATTGTACCTTTTTTCAATTTTAAACACTATAAGAACTTCGTTGTTAGTGTGCTTGGTACATTGGCAGTCGCTGACATGGCGGGTGAAATAATTGTGGAAACAGATGAATTCGAGGAGTTCTTTGAAGCATCTTTCGATCCTAAGAAGAGGAGAGACTTTGAAAAATTCTATCCACGTATTAAGGTAAATCATCCTACGAAGCTTTGGTTCGAGTTATAAATTATTATACAATATTTTTCCAATGATTTTATTAATTTCTTTACAGGCACTGACACTGAAAAATCTTAATGGACGAGGTAGTGAGCTATTTACCAAATTTTTGTCGCGTGTTGGAGAAAAAGACTTTAACTCTGCTTCGACTTATGGTCACGAAGTAAGACTTTGGGATTTGATTTAAATCTTTTTGCAATAATTCGGTTTCATAATTCCTACCTAATGTTTTATTATTTTACTTCATTACAGACAATGGAAATTCTTCATGGATGCTTGGAAAATGATCCAACTGTTATTGCCTACTGGCCAAGCTTGGTGACTGAGTTTCCTCGTGAAAGTGCTGCTCTCCTCAATTATATGTCCAATAATGTAGCTAATGTCCATTGTGCAAGACCTTTGGAATCTCAGTTCATTCAGTCTGATGAATTTGCTATAGCAGCTGTTAAAAATCCCGAGCTCGTACGAGCTGCCAAGGTTAGTTGTTAATGCATATGTGTGTATGAGTTCAAGAGCCTATTTTTGCTTCCCGGGTAAATCAGGTTGCAGTTAAGCAGGTGCAAGATTTTTGTATGGTAACAGTTTAATGCAAAGGAAAATCCAATTTTCTTCATTATGGCCTCGATGCTGTTATTTATTACTAAGCTTTTTGTTTGGATTACTATCAGTTGTAGTAAGGTTATTCTTGTTTAAAACTTTTTATTAAATCCAGACATTCTGGTCTTGAAGTAAATCTCTACATGCCAGGGAAGAAGGATGGAGTTTGAACATCGTCCAATTTCTAATTTTATCCCTTAGTCTGGAACTAACAGTATGTATATAATGGTGCAATCATATGCAATTCCTTCAGAACGTATACAAAACATACACGTAGAGGTACATAAAGGATGAGCATCACTCACATTACGTCAGGTGGTGCACCATGCAATCCGGGAGAACTTGAAGCTTCTCAATTTTGAGTCATTTATTTATGCAGAACAGCAAAACGCACCTATACGTACTTCCTTTAAATAATTGGTACCTTTCATCTTGCTCCATTAATTGTAACTTATTTAATTTGTTCTGCGTGTGAACTGGTTGTAATTTAATTTTTAGTAGTTCAACACTTTTTGCCATTTAGTGATTTGTGAGATTTTAACTTGGAAGATATTCGGAGTAAGAGATTAAAATACCATCATTTCCATTTCGGTTCTAATTATTCGGATATGCCTCATACAGAAACTTCAGGTTGGAGTGAAGAGGGTTGAAGCATCACGGAAACGATTTTCATGGAAAATGGCAACTTACGTTTTATTGTTGACAATAATCAGTCTGCTTTGGCTAGACGTGGCTGAAAATGGCAAAGGATTGTTTGCTAGTGAGTATTTCTATTGACATTAAAGTTTTCATTTTTAACAAAGACCTTTAATTCAGACAGGCGGATTCATAGTGTTCATTGCTTGCAATAATTATTACAGAAAGTAACGTGGGAAAGTTTCTTGAAACATACGGCCTGTTGGATGAAGCCTTATACTTGGGTGATCAGACCAGCAAAATTACAAAGTAACTTAATTTCTGCGTAATTTCACCTTAATTTATTGGAGTTGTGTAAATTTGATTTGCCAAAATATAATAACTTGAACTAGCTATTGTTTTTCTAAATTTCCAGATTGGGATATGACTACGCTGCGCCAATTTTTCGGAACATCTATGAAGGGTTACGACCATTGTTGCAGGCCATAGACAAACAGGTAAATAATTTTATGAAGACCATATTTGACCTGCGGTGTATAAAAATTTATTTGTTTTACTCAATATTATTATGTTTAACTTTATCTGTAGTCTAAAGGGGTAAGTATGACTTAGTATGGAATTATAATAATGTAAGTGGTAGTATTTAATATCTATTTATTTTAATGCTTACAGCTTCAAATCTACATTCCGGAATTTGTCCAGCTCTTGGGAACAGTTAGTGAACAACTAACGACCTATGTGAAATATTTAACTGAAAAAATTTTCGTGTAAGTTTTGTATTCACAATCACAGCTGGTTACCTCACATTTTTAAATCTAATATTTGTATGTAAAACTGTAAAAGAATGTTAATATACAAGTATAAAAGAGATTTCCTGTAATAACTGTGATACCGTATTTACTATCTAGTGGATCTCTGTCACCCGAGAATCTTCGAAAACTTACCAAAGAAGTGCTAAGTTTTGTATGGACAAATTTGTTTACTCTCACTAACCGGCTATTCGACCTCGTCTCTTTGTTGGTTCAAACGGTTCAGGGATACTTGCAGTAAACAAAAGGGAAAACGTTGTGACAAAAGACAAGATTGAACATAATAATAATTTGTTATTATGAAAATTATAGGATGCAAGATTATTTATTCAATCGTTTCATTACTGAATTAATAATATTAATGACTGTTAAAAAAGAAACATTGCAAGCAAACTGTAATGGATCTATGAAGCTCACTGTTTTTACTGCTCGAAAAAACCTGCTAAAGCATTTAATTAGTGTTGATAACATATTATACTCTCAGCCTTTTCAAAGTTTAACGAGTTGAAAATTGCCTTCTTGGATTCTAAGCTGTTGCCAAGTATTGACAGTTGAAAATTTTTTAATTGATCCGTGGTAAAATTCCATTCAATCAGACTCATAGCTGTACAGCCAATAATTATTATTATAAAATTATAATAATTCATTATAATATATAATTAATTATATATAACTATTATGGCGGCTGTCGCTATATTTTATTGACTTGAAAATAAATAAAAATGTGTTTCAGTAAAAATTTTGTGCCTCCAAAATTGAGCAGGAAAATGTTGTCACCACATATAGTCAATAAATATTTTTGTCTATTTTTGGACAACTCTGTAAGAAAGCCATTGGGTGTAAGTTATTGTATTTTTATAAACCCTATATTTTGTAGCTCTGCCCAACATTTAAACTACCTATCCAGGAAATTTCTTCCAGAAACCTGGGAAATTCTTAGAAACTACTAAAGTTCCACTTTCCAATTATTAGTCCTAATTTGTTACCTCCTTATTTCCATCCAATTCTTTGCATCCTCCATCCCTACAATTACAATCCAGTGTATTTGTGATCTTGCCTGGAACCCTTGATTCACTCAACTTTTATTTTGTTTTCCAAGGAAGTGGTTGAAATGAAATGCCTAAAAGCATTCCAATGCTTTTTACTCCATTCAATTTAATATCTTTCCTGAAAAACTCCTTTCCTCATTTTACTTTCCCCTTATCTCCTTATATAATGACCCTATATTTGTCGTCAAGAGCACCCATTAAAAGTTTCCATGATCATGACGATAATCATCTCCGAGATAATCCTTACAATTATTACCTTCAAACCCAAATCCCGTAGTTCTAGCAACCTAAGTGTCTACTATCACTTTATACATACACTACCAAGGCCAAAAATCATTTAACTTTCTCAAGAAATCCGATCCCTCCAAACTTATCATCTCAAGTTACTTTTCCTCCCACAAATTTGTCTATATCTACTCCCATATAGGCAGATCTGACGCAGTTATAAAAATGTGATATAAATATGCTAAAATATAAAAATTATACGTTACAGTCCACAGTGGATTTACTTCAACATTTTTCAGGTTTTCCCAGGCAATACACATCATCCCGGAAGATTACACAAGTCTAGTCAATGTAATAATACGTAGATGGATGGGAAAGTGGTTCTAGAGACGTGGAGATGCTCATACAGGAAAGCGATTGCGAAACATTTAAAAATAGTTTCTAGCTATGAGAAATGTTTGTGTGGGACGAGAGAGTCTTTCGTCAGAATTTCTCAGTGAATAATGTGCGTTGTACAGAACTTTCCCAGCTTTCATCAACGTTGCCACGCTACTACTCCTTCCTCTCACATTTTGTGCAGAACAACTTTCCCTCCGTAACCTCCTCCTCGCCCTCCTCTACTTTACTACTAAATACTTTCCTAACGGTCTGCATCTGCATATCTCTCAATGTCCTCTACAACTGATGGGAATATAAATTGACAGCTTTCTTCTGCGGTTACACATACAAAGAGAGAGAGAGAGAGTTGGATACATGTTGAAGCGGTGAAAGAGGCTTGCCGAGATGAAACGAATCTTGAAATCTTTGGGTTTTCCCAGGCTGCTTCACTTTTGACTTATTTACCCTTTAATCAGCTCAACGATTGCGTACTACGAGCAATTCTTGAGCAGAGTATTCAGAGCAAACTTCTCCCAGGCTTGCAGTAAGTACTTAGTGGTAGCCTGTTCACATGCATTTCCATCTATAAAGTATACATAAGTTTTATTTATTTTGACAGAGACCTATGAAAAACACTGGAAAAATAAACGGCACATAGCTACTGAGCTGCGTCACGTGTCTTCCTTTACCATAACAACAGAGAAACGACGCATAAGTTTCCCAACAGTCCCAACTCTTGTTTATTTACAGTTCCAGACTCGTTTACTATATGTACATGCGTATGTATACATGTCTAAAATATATATACCTGATTAGTATAGAGATTCGAGGAAAAACGTCTTTAGGAGTTCGCTCATGATGATCATCATCATATGATGATGAAGCATTTGAATGGAAATATTCTCAGAACTTCTTCATCCCTTTTAAATGTCATACTTTTCCCTTTGTAGTAATGTAATAATAATTTATTAGGACATATTCAAGTTCACCCTATATTTTCAAACAACCATTTCCCACTTTCAAATGTAAGTAAAGAAAACAATAACTAAAGAATCTTGAATAATTTTCTGAAATCAATTTTATTCAAGGGCTCAGAGAAGCCCAGAGTGTAAAATTTCCATGAAAAATTTAAATCCCGTTTTTATACTTATTTTTACACTGGAATTCATTAAAATTTTGAAGAAAAAGAAATTAGCGCAAAATCATCTCTAATTGAATGTTAATTCATCCGTAATTTTAAATCGCCCTACATTTTTCCTTTTTATTAACGACTCACTCTGCCCCTGAAACATTGCATTTTACTTGTATGTAAATATTACTATTCCTATCGAATAAGTAATTAGTTTTATAAAGACAAACTGTATTTAACATTAACCTAGAAAATTTTATTTCAAGCACACGGTAAAATGTCAAATGGACGTTTGGAAGGTAAATTACATAAATAAAAAATGTTCTATTAAAGTCCTGCTATTGTATTTATTCAAAGTACATCTTATATTTTGGATACATATTATACAGGGCAGTATGTATTTTTGTACAAGTGTACTTACTACTAGTACTAGGAAATAAACTAAAACGGAATAATTTGTTCAAAAAGGGAAAATAAACAAGGAGCAATATGAAAACTTTGACATAGATCTATACTTTCAATCAGATCCTTTGCGTGATTGGAAGCACTTTGAAATCATATGAAATGTGTCAATACACTGCATTAGCATATTATGTTATATATATATATATATATATATGTGTGTATATATATATATGTATGTATATATACTAAAACAAGGGGAGCAACTCGTGGTAAAAGGATTTTAGTAGTAGAGTAAAAGTCCCAGAAATTTTTAAAAGGGGAAAAGCTTTATCTTCAAACAAGAAAAACCCCCGTTTTAAAAGAGGACTCGACCCAATATGCGTGTTGAACTACTAAAACGTGCTTTCACATGTAAACTTGAGTATGTACCTACGTAATAAATAAATGCAAGTTCATGAGCACACAAAAATATGAGAGATATTGATATGAGACTGCCAAGGAATTAGTATAGATTTGCCTTACTCGGACAAAGGTCAATAATATAGATATTTATTTATTCCACTTAATAATAATTTTTATCGCTCTCAACTTCGTATCTTCATCTTTGGACATTTATTCATGATTAAAATTTTGAGAATGATTTTTTTTAAGTTTTTATAACCTATATTTTCAAAAAATCTAATAACACTTATTTATCCTTAAGATATACATAAAAAAGAGACTAAAGATAATTTATACTCATAATAAAATTAGTAAATTCCACCCATTTTCCCATATTTTATGTGCAACTAACACATAAAATCTTCTTTACCTCACCCAATCGGTAATAATTAATTCATTTCAACACATACTAAAAACTCAACTAATGTCAACTATATTTGGTATTTTGGTATTTATTTATTCGAGGTCTTATAGGCTTTCGCCCATGACCCAACACTAATGTCAACTATATAGGAGAGTGAATGTTTTAGCATGAGTATTTTCACGTGTATTTTAATAATATGACTCGAGGCACATTAACAACTTATACTGATTTTAATACACAGAACAAAGATCAAAAGTTCAAAAAGGGTTATTTCCACGCAAAAAAAAATAAATGCAAAATTCAACATTTAACGTTTCATTCTCATTAAACAATTCAAGCAATTACAACATACCATCAAGTGGGTAACTTTTGGTGGGAAAAAAAATTGTTTCGCCAACATTTTTCAAACATTTTCCTTCATAATTTTTCCTGGAAAAATAACCCCAAAAAAATTTCATCACTTTTTTCCCTTGCTACCCCCAAATTTAGCAGTGCCATCATGATTTTTTAAAGAAAGAGAACGCAAAAAAAATTATTATAAAAATTCTTCTAATTACTTTTTCCCAAATAGGAATGTGAAAAACCTTTTTGTATGGGAATGAGTAACAGTGGTTATGACTTTGTGGTGCTGAACAAGAGGTGTACATTGTTGGTGGTTACAGGGTGGTCGGATGCATAACACGGGAGTTATCGGAGTTTTTCGGTTTTGTCGTATAAACCAAAATTACTTGAAAAATATTTAACCGATTTTGATCAAACTTTCGCCATTCTGTAGCATTTTTTGATTCCTCAGATCAGATTTTTTTGAAATTCGCTAAATATCTTCGAAATTTTGAACGTTAATTGCAAAGCCAAAATTCACAATTTTCGAAAAACATTAAAATTTTGAAAATAAACGTTCAAAATTCGGAAGTATTTTTTTGAATTTCAAAAAACCAAAAAAAAACCTGATCTGAGGGGGAAAATGATACAATTTGGTCCAAGTTGGATCAGAATCGGTTAACTAGTGTTTGAGTAATTTTGGTTTATCCGAAAAAACCGGAAATCTCCGATGACTCCCAAATTTCGTTCAAACCGATTTTGATCCAACTTGGACCATGTGCACCTCTTGTTCAGCATTACAAAGTCATAACCACTGTTACTCATTCCCATACAAAGAAGTTTTTCGCATTCCTTTTTGGGAAATAGTAACCCATACTGTGTAGAGCTAATTGCAATAATGCGAGAGGAAGAAACTTAAGAGAATTTGCTAGGAAAATATTTTATAAATTCCTCATTTACGTATGCACACACACACGAGTAATTTTAGTGCATTTCTTGCTATTGTTATTTATGGCTTTTGATAGTATTTCTCACATGTCAAATATACACAATGTAAATCATACGTTTATGTATTGTATAAGTATTTCCAGTGAAGTAGTTATTATTAAATATTGTACAATACGTATATATTTATAAAATCTACCTTTCTTATAAATAGCAAATAAAGTCCTATATGTTTGAACCTCCCAAGGTATAGTCGCTCCGTATTCAATACTTGTTGATAATTAATAGTGTCACATACAGCGAATTAAAACTCTTGACTTCCTTACATTGGCCATACCTTTATAATATGTACATACATATGATAAATGTGTCAAATTCTATGTATGTACACCAAATTGAAAATAATCACCTGTAAAAAATCATGGGAATAGTGTAGGGGTGTGTGCATATATACGTATGTTATATATATGTATATATTACTATGTAAGGTCTCATAAAGAATGTATATGTTTAGGTAGTTCATGGGGAGGAAATCAATAATTGTCTCCTTTCAATTCATTTGATAAATTTGAAGTTAATAGGAGAGAGGTAAATGTATGAGAACAAGGGACGAGTATATAATAATTGTCGTGCCTTTAAAAATAATATCGACGAAAAGAACCTCTGTGTGTAAGTGCAGTTGTTCCTATATTCCGGTTAGAGGCTCACAATGTATACTTTTCAAGTGTTACCCTCGGATTTTGATTAATAGGTATCATTCGAGTCATTCGAGAGCTTTTCAACGGTACCTACCGTATATCTGTGTGGACCTTTGTTTTTGAACAAAAAATGACAAAGATCACGTGTAAATACATGCAAAATACGGTATTTTATCCCCTATGTAGCCCCAAAACTTTTGCTAATAGCCTGTAACTTTTGATCCCCCAAACAAATTGCAATAATTTTTAGCAATTCTGAAAGCGCATATTTTACGCTTTTAAAATTGCGCTAGATCATTTTCTAAATCGTCCACAATTCAATGCTACGGGGCATAGTGTGCGCAAAATATTCAACATATCGTCGGGTAAAGTCCAAAAGGCGCTATAATTTTGTTTTTCCCATAACGTTACGAAAATTATAGCGCCTTTTGGACTTTACCCGACGATATGCTGCATTCGGACGGCAAATTTGACCACCAGTACAAAAAGCGTTTCACATTTGTTGCCAATGGCGGATTAAGGTCCATTATAATCATTTCATTAAATTTTTCATGCATATAGAATCATCACAACCAACATCAATTTTTACCAAACCAAAGTTAAAGTACACATTGGGTTCACAGGAATTAAATGGGGCTTAAAGGAATTTAGTACTCATTAATGTTATATTAATAAATATTTATGTTAAAAAGTGCATTGATGTGAAATTGCTGTAATTTAATTTCATAATTAAAAATCGTTAATTTGTAATGTTAAATGTTGGCAAATTGAATGCTGTTCGATTAGAACTTGGTAATTGTTACGTCTACGCTTTAACGCTACTCCAAAACTTTAAATTCCTTTTCAGTCCCATTTAATTCCTTTACACAGATAAACGGTAGGTACCGTTGCAAAGCTCTCGAATGATACCTATTACATCAAAATCCGAGGGTAACACTTGAAAGGTATACATTGTCAATTATATATCTGGGCTTATAAAAGGATGTCACCTTGGTACTTTATAACAAGCCCCCCGATTAAATTTCCAAAGCTCTCTTGCTTCTCTTCCTTATCAAAAATTGGCCCAATTCATACTCGTGATAGAAAAGAACAAATTAAAATATGCAACAATTTTATAAGAATAAGAATAAATGACAAGTCCAACTCTCCTTGTTCTTGTTAAATAATTTACAAAACATTATAGAATTTTTATGGAAAGTCTTGTTATTTTTACTCATATGTCGTTTTTAGGTTGAAATTTCAATGGGGATTTCCTGGTTGGAATTGTTCATGATAATTAATTCGAGCCTTACTATGTTTTTTTGTATGAGAATTTAAGATTTGACTTGAGCTCATAGAGCTTGATGTTAAGTATAAATTCTCCTAGGGACCACGAAATATTAACCAATGCGTTCAACTCAGACTCGCTCCATCTACAGCTGCTTCAAAGAAACGTAAATAAAAAAGAAAATCATTCTAGAAGCGACCGTTTATTCCTCATTCTTCTCGAAGATCAGTTAAGTAGTATAAGTACATA
>JAQFXU010005613.1:0-11397 GCA_034693705.1 Spatulosminthurus flaviceps | reverse complement strand
AATCAAATTATACCATCGGTTCGATTTTGGTTAAATTCACCATGTCCGGCTTGGAGGCAATCGGCCTAACTGTGCAGTGTCCAAGTGGGAAAATGATCAGAGCTACCAAGGTTTACAACAAAATAACCGATTTTCTAGAAAAAGTGCTTTTAAAAATTTTGAATTTCATGGAATTCTACTCCAAAATTGATATTTGTTCTCTATAAACTTTTAAATCCTGTGTTTGAAAAGAATTTTTTTGTCTGCTCAATTAATTGATCCCACCAAAAAATTTCATTAACGCTTAACTGATCTTCCGTCAACACTGATATCCATAGGTAACGGACAAATGTTGTATTGAAAAACGTCAATTGTAAGACTTGGGCGCCGTTCAAGCAATTTTATTAAATTGTTGGAAATAAACCTTCAAGTAAAATTGTGTCCTATGTCGGACAATACATTACGACAAAATTTCTTGAATAGCTCTAGACTTGACAGAATTTCCACCGCATCCAAAACAATATGTTTAAAAAACACTAATATTTGGTATGAATGCAAAGGAGGAATATCGGACGAACGTCATCGAGATTACGTGAAATGTAGAAAATGTTTTACAAAAACAAAACTTCGGTTATGCACAGCAGCCTTTAAAATCTTGAGTCTAGTATTTTAGTCTAAATTGACCCAAAAAATGAAAATATCAAAATGGAAGGAATTTATTGGAAAAAATCAATACTTCCTCATTTTTAAAAATATTTCTTGAAAAATAAAGCAACGGAAAATTATTATTTTCATAAATTCTTAACTACTCCACTTAAATTCATAAACATAATTGTGTAATATTCTGGAAATATTTTTTGCAATTTTCAATCCATGAGATATCCCAAATTAAAGCACACTTCAAAAGTACCATCACCACATAATACCTTCCTGATTGTACCTAGTAAAGTAGCCCTAAAAACTTTAGACAGAAAAGGGAAGTGGCGTCAAAGCATTACAAATACAAATTGAGTGAAACATTTGTATTTAAATTATTTCTAAATAAAATAAAAAATATTTTAAAAATTAAAATGTTTTCACCTCTCATATTTTGTCGTTAGTGGTTGTAACAAGCATGATATTTTTTCTAACAGCTCTAACAATGAGTCCTTTAAGACTCAATTATCATTTGTTCCCGTCCCAATGCTCCCGCAGATGCTTCAAACTACGGTGAGGTATCTAATCGATAGCATGATGGTATTTATATATAAAAAGTCAAGTGGCGTCAAAGCGTTACAATGAAAATTAAATTGAGCAAAGACAATGAAACTAATGATAAGATCAAGTGAAGGATGCCACGTTTCAGTGCCCCTCATTACTTTACGTAGAAAAACCCGTGTATTAATATGAATTTAAACTCTGACAACTCATTTGGATGCACTAGTTGGGACAGGAAAAGTTAGTGCGCTCTGTAAAGTCTTCAATGTCATCAACACAACAATGTTCAGCATTTCAAAATTGGTATGGATGTGATTCAAAATATTCGGCGAAGCATTGATTACTAAATGTGCAAGTCTAATAAATAATTCCTCACACTTCTGATGATTTTCCTCAGACTGGTTCCAATCTCTTCAGCATTCGTGAACTAAAATAACTTATTTCCAGACAATTTGGGCACAACAGTAACAAAAGCTCGACTTGGAATTATATGGAATATCCCGCTAGGTTTAGATAACATTGCGGAAATTTGTACTAGATAATTTTTGAAAATGTTCTCAAGTGCATTATGAAATATCAAATATTGTCAACTCTTCCAAAACAAGTCGCTGATGGAATTTTAAATTTGTTTGTAAAATTGTTTTGACAAAGTAAAATAAGGTATTAACTTCGTATTGTCCTTTCGTGTTTCTTGTAATTATTGACGTCAGCGTCAATTGAAAGGCACTCGCGCCGAGAAATATTTTGTCCAAATTCTAAACAAGCCAAAATGGGAATTTCAAATTTACTGTTGTTTCTTGCGAAAATTGTTAGAACCTCGAGCTTAGCTTATTATTAATTATTTCATTTAAAAGACGCCATTTATTGTTAGTGAGAGAGTACATATTTTCCTGATGGCGATCCCAGGGTGAGATCCGATGCTCTCAAGCAATTCAAATTTCTGTCAAATAATAAACCACGGTATGGAATTAATAAACCGGTTAAATAGATTCCACCACAACAATAAATTGTTTTGCTTCACATTTGTTTCCGAAATATGCATTTAAAATAATGAAGGCACAACATTAAACAGAACTTTGCTCAATTTAGTCGTGTAGCACTTTGCCGCCGCTTATGTTTTAATCACAAAGTGTTAAATGCTCAGGTGCTCAAGATTGTACCCTTAAATTTGAAATCGCTGCCTCATATCGGACGGTCAAAATGCTTAAAGGGTATAGAAGGAATGTATTTCTAGAGCTTTTGGATAAAGTGATGTCATGTTTGTTACAATCTTTTTCTGAAACAGTTTCTAAACTCTACAATATTTCAAATTGGCTTGGAAGTCAAGATGAATTAAATTCCACATCAGCTTAATCAGAATGAAATAGTTTTCAGTCCTGATATTTTGTCGCCCTAATGGTTTCAGAAGGGGTTGTAACAAATATGATATCACTTTAGCTAACAGCTCTAACTATCCAGCCCAATCACCCCAGTTTACAATTTCGACCACCCTTTCGGTTCCACAATTGCCTTCAATATTTCCACGAAACCTAGTGGTAAATATCCCAAAGCATTTAGTTATAAAAAGTCAAATGGCGCCAAATAGTTACAATAAAAATTCAATTAAGCAAAGTTCTGTCCATTGGTGCCCCGAGCCCCGAAGTTGCCCTCATTTTTAAATGAAAAAAAAATAATGTGAAGCAAATCAAATTGTGGGAAAAATAAGTAAGTCAATTTTAGCATGTCTTTCAAGCATTAAAATAGTATTTATGGAATTTTGAAGTGAAGTTGAATTTAGTCTAAAAAAAGCAATGGCTTTTAATTTTTAATACGTTGTAATTAAATAATTTATAAAAAGTTGTCATTTTTGATTGTGTGGGAAAATTCTAAACTCATTGAGTTTTACATTAAGAAGGGAAATTAATGCTGGAACTTACATTTTCATAGCTTTCTTTTTTAATAGGATTTTACATTAAATATCGGGTAAATTGATGCCGTAATTATTATTTTTGATCTGTCCTAAGGCACTACAGCTAAAAACCGTAAATCCACGATGAATCTGCAAGCCAAAAACATTTGATGACCTCTGGAGGTCAACGTGATATGATTTCGGTTTTTTAAATTGTAAAAGTAGCAGTTGAATATTTCCAGCCGCTTTGATTTTTTCCAAAGATTTTTGAGAAAACACAAATTAATGTTAATTTTTCGTCAAGGGAAATAAATGTTTTGTCTCAATGCTCAGGATATTTTTACAATTTTGACATTGTTGTCACACGCTTTTTATTTACAGTTTTCATCAAAATTCGCTAAGCTCACGCGTCGCTGACAGTGGTAATTTTTCCCTAAATGACAACATTTTTTGTTTTTTGGACTCAGCATGAAATAGTAATTGAAGCCAGTAAAAAAGTACACATAAGAGAAAGATTTGTGTGGCTTTTCTTTGTCTTTAAAAAGCTCCAGCTCAGAGGGTTTTGTTGTAGAAGATGAACGCCGATGAGTAAATTTCTAATAGAGCGCTGATAATGACACGGATCAAATGAATACTTGTGTGGAGTTTAATTTCTAAGTAGAGCTGCGTTCGGGTCAAGTAATTATAATAATATACGACGCGTGGGTCAGTATACGCTCAATTGCAAAGCATTTACGATACGTTGATCCATATGCATTAATTTGCAAAGCATTTTCTTTATATTACATATGTCGCTCCGACATACTTCGGTAATTAGATTGCACCAAGCTGCATACATTTCTTGAACACTTTTGAACTATAAACACAGAAACATCATGCGGCGTCAAAGCGCTGCAGTAAAAATTCACATATGCAAACTTCCTTTCAAAGCTGCTTTGAATTTTTTAATGCGTTTTAGCGAAAATAAAAATATTTATTGCAGCATTTGAAAATTTTTAAATAATAATTATTACTGGCCGAAAAGCAAGAGTACCCATCACCAGTTTACATTATATTTTTCGTGCGCCAGTGTTATGCTCAAATTACGGCGAAACTTGATGGTTTCGTTATTGTTTAATAATTCTAAAATTGACCGAAGTAAACTAACACTGACTCGCTGACTGTTATAACTGGAGACTGGAGCTACAGCAAGTTATAACCAAATGAGCGTGTGGTTTGAACACCTCGGAATTTTCGAAATGCATAAAATACTGTTTATTTTACTTTACTCTGTTGCTGTAGTTTTGCACAAGAACAACTTGTGCTTAATTACATGGTGAAAATTACATGGTACTTGTAACCTCATTAACGACTAACGCTGCTTAATTTGCATAGAACATACATGCCGTGAACCAATAACTATATCTCTGAGTCCTGAACCAACGGCGTGAAAGTCTTACATTTAAATGTTTTCAAAACGTTTCTCCCTCCATGTTAACTTTCCCATTGCATTGTCGAAGTGGAAATAAATCATCAGAGCTATTGTATATACCATTAATTTGATTATTGCAATAATAATTGCAAGGTTTACAGGAAGGCCAAAAACATCTAAAAGATTTTCTACAAAAATATTTTTATAAATTTTGAATTTCATAGAATTCTACTCCAAAATTGGTTCTTGTTCGCTAATACAAACCTATAACCTTGTCAACTCAATTAATCCCCAAAAAAGTGGCTTCTACTCTTAGCTATTATTCCGTCAACACTGCAGTCCAGAGGTAAAGGACTAAATAAAATTTGCAATGATAAATGTCAATTGTAAGGCTGGGGCGTCCATCATGGAATTTTAATAAATTGGTTTGATAACACGACATAGTTGATTCTTCGAAACGGCCAGTTTGGCTCAAATAATATTTTATAACAGAAGTTTTGATTAGCTCTAGACTTGACAGAATTTCCACCCCATCCAAAACAAAATGTTTAAAATCACACACATTTGGTATGAATGCAAAGGAGGAATATCGGACTTACCTGATCAAGAGTACATGGAATGTGGGAAATTTTTTACCAAACAAAAATTCAGTGTTGCACAGCAGCCTTTAAAATCTTGTGCTTCATATTTCAATTTAATTTGCCCAAAAAACGAAAATGTGAAGATGGTAGAAATTGATTGGAAAAAATAAATACTTCCTCATTTGTATGTATGTATGTATGTATCTTTATTGTGTTTTCGAGCTAGCTCATACACAAAATGTAACAATAATGCTTACATCAAGCGTACTTTATAATAATTGGAAAGATAGTCGTTTTTTTTCTACTTTTTTCCCGTAGGTTCTACATATCTCACCACAAAGGTCATACACTTTCTCGAGATTTGCATTTTCATTATCACAAAGCAGATCACAAAAATTTTGTTTTTGTGTCACATTACCCAGAATCTTATTTCTAATTTGAAAAGTTTTCGTACAGCTGTATAGAACGTGAGCCCATGTTGGCGCATTCTCTCCACATATTTCCTCATTTATAAAACCATTTCTGGAAACAAAAAGTAAGCAAAAATTATTATTGTTTTCATAAATTCTTTACAATTTCAATAAAATTCCTAAACACGATTTTAATGTGTGACATACTGGAAATATTTTGACCTTTTAAATCCATGAGGTCATCAAAACTTAGCTCCCTCAACTGGTAATGAGCTTAAGCTTATCACATGCAATTCGTGCTCTTACAACTTTATGCAAAAAAGTAATGTGGCGTCAAAGCCTTACAATAAAAATTGAGTAAAACGTCGTTGCCTTCCATTCCAAAACTTCATTTTTGTATGACAGGAAAATTATTGCGGAGTAAAGAATACGCAAGGAGGAACAATTACATAATTTTTTTATAATGTTGAAAATTGTGGTCAGACGTTTTTTATTTACAGGTTCTATCAGAATTCGCTAAGTTTACGCTGACAGTGTTTCATTTTCCAATTTAAAAAAAATTGGACCAGCATGTAATCAAAAATTAAGCCCATGAAACTAAAAACAAAAGAAAAATTTGTATGGCTTCTCTTTGTTTTCAAAATGATCCAGCTCAAAGGTTTTTGTTGTAGAGGTTGGACGTCGATGAGTAAATTTCTATTATGTGGTTAAAAGCTTAGCGCTGAATTACTCACTCCTAATTGCTTTAGGAATACTTAAGACGGGGAAACACGGTCTTACGAGCAATCAAAACATTTCCATTAATAAAGAATGACGATATGACAACTGAACCCAGGATATTATATGGCCTGCTTAAAATCCTAGCACATACATTTAACAGCATTTAACACATAACGTACATTGAACAATAATGTAATGTATGTAATACAATAAAATACACAAATTTCGAAATTAGCTAATTATTGCCGTGCCCACACACAGAATTTGCGCTGAGCAAATATTCATAGATACAATTTTTATTTACAACGTAATTTTTAATGATTTAAGATTTTTCTTTAAAAACTTTTTTTCTGATTTTAAAAACAAGGGAAAATATAACATGAAAATAATTATTAAACATTTAGTACCGAAACAGAAGAATATTTCTTCACACACGCCATTTAATCGGGAAAAATTTGTGTCCATCAGATTACAACAATTTAAAAGGTTCGCTCTGATAATAAGTTATGAAATTTGAAATCATCATTTTAATAAATTCCTGATGATGATCCAAATCTTAGATCCAATAAAGTCTAGTAATTAACCTGTGTGTGAAATAATCAAGCTCAGTAAGGGATTAATAAAATGGTTGAATAAATTCCGCCATAACAGTTATTTTCCTCGACATTTGTTTCCAAAATATGCACTTTGTGTTCTTTTTGTGCTTTGAAAAATATTGAAGGCTTGTGAATTAAAAAGATTTTCACTCAATTCAATTGTAAGTGTGACATTTTGACGCCACTTTACTTTTCATAACTAACTGTTAAAACCAACTTGGTGACGATCAGCAGTGCATGTAAGGTTTATTTGTGGTATAGAAAGTATTGGCAAAAATGTTGAGGGAGTACAGGATTTTATTGTTAGAGCTGTTAGCAAAGCTGATATCGTGTTTGTCATTACTGAAACAGTTTTTAAACTACAAAATATTTGGGGCTTCGACTTATTGAAGATGAATTTAATTCCGTTACAGCACATTCACTCAGTTGCTAAGCATGGATTCAGCGTTTTCTGCTCTTTCTTTTAATAACTTTAATTGTACATCAACACCTACATTATGTTAATTTGAATACAAAGTAAAATAAGGGTAGGTAAAATTCGTCAAAATGTTACAAGGAAAATTCAAGAGTACAAAATTCTAATTAATGTTCCCTTCATTTTTAAATATACAAAATAATAATCTGGAGCAAATCAAATCGTGAGAAAAATAAACAAATATATTTTAAAAATGTGATCAAGCATTGAACCAGTAATTTTTGAATTTTGAACAAAAGTTGAATTTAGACTGAAAATTTTTAATTTTTAATACTTAATGATTTTACAACTTGTAAAAAATAATAATTCGTAATTTTTGGGGCAGTTAGAATCCCATGGATTTTTATATTAAATAAGTCTGGGAAATCAGTGCCGGAATCAACGTTTTAACAGATTTCTTCCATGGGAAATATTTATTCTAGAAAATTGAAGCTCACGAACTTGAGGACTAATTTAAAAATTTAGTGCCGACGAAATCTACGTTTTTGTTCCTTCCGAATTTTTACACCGATGACGCAAGTAGAGAGAAGTGCATGAATAGAGCGAATGGTCTAAGTGAAATTAGCTATGTGAACGACGCTGGGGTCCAAATACGCTCACTTGAAAAGGATTTACGATACGTGGATCCATATGCACTAATTCCCAAAGCAATTTCTTTACAATATGTCACTCCGACCTACTTCGGTAAATAACCATAACGAAGGCTCATAACTATACACAGAGAAACATAATGTGGCGTCAAAGCGCTGCAGTAAAAATACACATCTGCAAACTTCCCTTAAAAGCTCCTTTGAATTTTTTAACGGGTAAATTTATATAACCCCTATATAGGGAATCTACTGTATCTTCTTAACTATACAACAAATTTTTTTCACTAAATAAAATGAATTATTTCAAAGATTCTTTCAAGAAACTTAAACTGTAAGTACAGCACTCATTTTAACACTAGCAACTGATGCACTATGCACTTATAGTCAGTACAAACACATGCTGGTGCTCACATCTTACATGCTTTCGCATTGCAGTCGTCAGACGGAAACAAAAAACTCGCACTTATTGCAAATAGCAAGCAAAGGGTCAGTTGTGTTGGTGGTCACAGAGGTTAGATGGCTATATTGTTATATCCGTCGGATACACAAGTTTATTTCCTACCCGCTGGTAAACTTCGGATAAAATTTTGCTATCCTATCCAAATGAAGCGGATAAATATTAAAAATTATCCTATCCGATCCGAAAACTCATTTATCCATCGTGCATGTTTGAGTTGGATAATCTCGTAATCACTCCCCGATCATCAATTTTTTAGGGTGTAGCTTTGGTTATACATATTTGCGAGTGAGAGAAAATTTACTCTGGACCTTACACGCTAGCCACTGAATGTATAAGATATTTGCAATTTATTTTTAATAAAACGATATTTTTTTTAAGCTTTTTAGAAAATGAAGGGTATTTTGATGTTGACTACGTGAGAAGTTTCGTTTCAAGTCCTTGAAAAAAATGTTCATCCTTCTGATATTATTTAATTATAATTATTATTGTTTAAATTACTTAGGAGTTCGAGGAAGTCAGGGAAAGTAGCAAATACCAAGCTAAAACATCAAGCCCAACTACGGGCGGAGTTTGATTATTGGGAAATAAATTAATGATTCACGTCAAAATATAACAAAAATAAACTTTCCACGTCTGTCCTATTTATTCTGCTGCAAGAACTGAAAAAAGCATACGTGCATCTCTCGCCTACAGTTCTCAAACTGTCTTACATTTTTGACAAATTAAGTGACTGTACATAATAATTATTGCAATGAAGTGCTACGGAATTTGGACCCATTTAACCCATTCAATGTTATAATGCCCTTTCAATTTTATACTCTAGAGTTAGACAAAATTAACATAGAAATTTTTTATTACAATAAAGGATGGAAAAATAAACTCTTCAAATCCCCCTTACAAGGGGAAAAGGTTTCGCAGTAAAAATTCACTCAAGAACCTTTTACTGCCTGACTGCATGAAATAATGCTGTCCGCCGTTCAAACAATGTTAAAAAATTCTCTGTGCCCGGCCAATGTGGCTCCTACGGTAAACATAGGAAGTCAATATTTGGTCAAACGTTGCAGATTAGCATAAGGCTTCGGAAAAAAAATTAAATTGCTTCGAAAAGCAAATTTCATTTGGTCGAAATGAAGGGCCGCTAAAATGGTCAAAAGCGCCGTTGTGCGAAGGAGAAAATGGGAGGGGAGAAAATTTTTAACAAATTTTCCATGTTCTCGTCCGGGCTTACACTAATTCTGCTTAGAAAAAATTAAAATTTGTACAGAAACAGCACACGTTTTGGGTAATTTTTCTTTTTCTCATGCGTGTTTTATTTACTATTAGAAATAACAAGAGTTTTTTTGCAGGATAAAAGATCCTTTCTCATAGAAAAAGACGGATTCCACTGGAATGTCAACAACTTATGAATGCTGAACGATGAAAATGACCACGTGTCTTACATTGTACCATAATTTGGAACAAAAGTTTATCTGGCGTCAAGTACTTCGTAGCTGAAGTACAGTGTCGTAAATTCCTGCTAAAGAAGTCCAAGAATTTTTAACAAGTTTACATGAATGGCGTCAAACTGTAACACTAAAAATATAAATATTTATTATTTCTCCTACCCTCTCTTCTTTTCCCTTGGGCTCTGAGAAATTCTAAAATATCATACCTTAAAATCAACCTCGACCTTCAATTGTGAAGTCAAGTTTCAAGTCATCAAACTGAAATGTAAGTGGGTCTGTTATTATAATAATTATTAAGGGGTATTTTACGCCACGACTTGTTCCAATAATTGTCTGAAGTATATGCGATCTGCTTATCTTTTTTCATAATTTGCCACCATTTATACATATCTATACATATATACATCTATACATATATCCCTGTATGAGATTATAATATGTTCCCGGCTTTTTATGTCAGATTTAGTTAATTTTTTAAGTTGCACGGACCGATGACCCTAACGAAACTTAATAGGACATTAAGAATATTAGGATGAGAATTATTACCGGCGTTAAGCTGTGACACGAAAAATCACTTATTTAACTGAAACGTCATCTTAATTGTTGGGCGTTATTGAATAAATGGGTCTCGCATTGACTGAGAGCTTAAAGACTGTAAAATGAATTTTAGAATTTAACACACTACTTATGATGTGTGCACAATTTGTATGGTCATTTAAGCATTTTTTGCTTGGCGCATAGGTTGCAACGCACAGGTTCCCGATGTTTATATTGATATCAAGCTTCAATGACGCCTATTTAACAAATTGGGATTAAACTTTTTTTTTATGTCATCCTGGAAATTTTTCAGACAGATTTATATTTTATCACCTCCTGATTTTTGTACATGATTTTTGGAAGCCTTTAATAATATTAGAAATTGACGTTGAAATTTATGTCATGTTTCAAAGGATGGAATTGTTTGTTTCCACAGAATCCGTTCCTTTAAAATTTACACTGTGCATACTTTACACTTTATTCATGCCACCAGGATTTTTAATCCACTAATTGCATTTCCCTTCCATTCGCTTCCCTTTATTTAAATATTCAAAAGTTAGACCAGCTGGTACAGAATTCTGAGAGCTATTTATCGTAAATCCGATAAATCCCTTATAGTCAGTTTATATCCGGTGTCGATCAAACAAAAAGCGTTGTCCCTTCAAAGCCTTATTCTCTTCTTAGAGCTGATTACAACTTGAAAAAAATCCATAGAGAAAAATTATTAAAGAAAATTTCCTACAAATGTTCCCTTTGGACCTTTTGTTAGGACATTAATTTTTTTCTGGAGAAACCTGTCACATTTGATTTGTTCATTCTCACCCTGCGGGTAAAACCCAGCTAAAGAATACGAAAGTTAATTTTTGTTCCATTGAAAGATTCTAATCAAATTAAATTTTCTTTTGTTAATGTTGGACGCCGATTTTAAAATCGAGGAAGAAGCGTGATTTCGAATTTCGTTTAATGTCTTCACGGGAGTAATAAAGTTGAAAAGATGTCCTCAAGATGTTCATCTTGTTCGTGCATATTAAAGGCAGGGATGGCAATTCGAATCGGAATCGGAATTCGAATCGGAATTATATCCAAAAAATTTCGGTATCCGAATTCA
>JAQFXU010005612.1:0-11398 GCA_034693705.1 Spatulosminthurus flaviceps | reverse complement strand
AAAATATTAAAATTCGCAAAGTCGATATTTAGCGAATTTCAACTTTGCCGGTTTTTGTTGAAAAGGAGCCACAGTGCAACGGAGTCATGAGTGGGGGGTACAAAGCTATAGCTTGGACCCCTCGGCTACAAGCAACAAATTCAATTTTTAACACCTTATGTATCCACGTAACGAAAAGTTATTATTTTACAAGCAATTTTTTTAAAATGCCAGCAACGTTTTTGACAACTTTTAAAAAAAATTAGCAAATTTGATTTTTTATTGGAGAAAATTCCTAAAATATTTACTATTTTTTTCAACATTTGATCAAAAGTGACGTAAAAAGCGGAATTTTCCGCTATTTTGTCAAACTTCCGGGGGCACATAATACATGGCTGTACTTATCTGGGGTTTGAGTAGGGGTACATGTACCCCCCCCCCGTTGTTTAGCCCCTAGAGGGTAATGTGAGACAAGTTTCTGTTTAGTACGTGAGCAGTTAAATGCATTTTTGTGTGTCAAATGTCAGGTTGGTGGACGGGCCCATGACGGTGTTCTTCAATCTGCACGTGGATACTCACAGGATTCGTGTGGATGCTGGCGACTTATTCATCATATTTGCGGATGCCATTAGAAGCTCAGATGGTGTTCTCAAGGGAAATATTAGCGTTGATCAGGACACTTTAGAAATTCAAGGTACGAATATCAACTCTCCCCCCAATCCATACAAGCTCATAATCCGAGTTATTAAAAACGTTTTCTCTCTCCCTCTCTCTCATTTTTTGTAGAAAGAAGCATGACTTTCTTATATCTTCCGTCCACGGAAAGGACTTACGTAGTCATCGGCTCAGGCCCGAGGAATAGCACAGTTTCTACTCCCTCCACTCCTACCACCACCCCCTCCGTCACCACCACCCCCAACTCCACCCCCACCACAACCAACAAGAGCATCAAAACGTTCCGGGATAATCAGGAGATGTTCGATGCAGCGTCCGAGGAAGTGACCTCCCCCACCACCACCCTCGACCCCCCCGTCCAAGACCATCCCATGTGTGTTCCCATGAGCGTGGACTTTTGTTCCAATGTCTCCGCCGCCACGATGCAGAATCTTTTAGATGAGAATACTCTGGAGCAGCTGAGGTCCGTCGTGAATTCCCAGTGCTACCCCTTCGCAGCACATTTCCTCTGCTCTTGGGGCGTGGCCTGTAAGCAGGACGCGCTGGGGGATAATTTGAAGGAGATCATGCCTTGTAGGGACTACTGCGATGAGTTCATGGCAAACTGTGGACATCGACTCCCTCACAGTATTAAGGAGAAAATTCAGTGCGGCGGGGATTGGAAGGGACTCGGATCCTGCGTTACGAAGCCCGGCTGTGTCAAGAACCTTTACACGATTGGTCAGGGCCATAGGATTTGTGATGGGGTCATGGACTGCGTCGACTTCTCTGACGAACGTAATTCCATCCATTATTTCTATCTAAATTCTTTTCATCCCAATTCCCCAACCTTTAATAATAACATGTGGAAAGTATTCGGGCTCAATTCATGGATCAACTATGGTCCGAAATTTTCTAATAATGAAATAACGTTTAAATATTTGATTTGTTATTTTTTGTGTGCCTCAGTGCATTGTCCCTACTGCCCTCCCGGTAACTTCCATTGTGGAGCTGGGAAAGAATGCATTCCGCCCGAGAAGAAATGTGATGGTGTTCAGGATTGTCCTAATGGAAGTGATGAGAAGGCCTGCCGTAATTATTACATATTTCATCTAAATCTCTCCATTCATTTGACTATGTCTGCTTTTAAAATCCAGATTTTTAACTTTACCATATTTGTTGAATTAATAGTAACGTTAGCGCCATCCTCCGAGGCTGCGGGCTACGTTCATCAGTACTTCAACGAAGGATACTTGTTTGTTCATGATCAGGTAGTTAACAGAAGGAAGCGAAGAATATAAATCAATAGAAATGTGTCAATGTACATGTTCTTTCACTAATAGTTATTCCCATTGTAGGGTAAACTGGGCAAATTATGTGTTGAGAGAAACGGAACTCGGAAGGACTCGTTTTGGGAACCCGAATCTAAGATTCTATTGGACAACATCGGCTCATCCGCTTGTGAACTGCTGGGTTTCAGGAAGGTGGCTTTTGTGAGGGTTCAGCCGGATACGGAAATATCCCCTGAGGGCCCTTCTGCCAGTTACGTGAGGATTCAGGAGCCTGGATCCTCATCCGAGGTCACATTCACAGCGGGTCCTTGTCCGTCCAAGAAGGTCCTCTACGTTGGCTGCAATCATTTGGGTAGAAAACAAATAATATAAGGAATGGAAATAAGTCAAATGTCACTTTATTCTCAATTCATTTTCAAATTTTATTTTTCTTGGAACAGAATGTGGTCAGAGACCCTCGCATTTAAGGAATACGAAAGGTCAGGTGGGCCACGGAGACTGGCCTTGGCATGCAGCTTTGCTCAAGGACGGTCATCACGTTTGTGATGCAACACTCGTCACGTCCCAATGGCTCCTCACCAGCGATCAGTGCTTCAATGGCAAATCCAAAGCTCGATGGACCGTTCATTTTGGCAGGGTGGGCTAAAATTATTACTCTTACCTTCCCAATAATAATTATTAGACATATTTCTCTTACATTTTTTCCTCTTCAAAGTTCAAATGCAAGCTCGGCAGCCAAAAATTAAGATTAAGCCAAACATGTTTTCATCCAATATGTTCTCATCCAAATTTTTCTACATCCCAATAATTTAAATCAAAAAATGTTTGAGCCAAACTGAACAAACATCTAAACCAAACCAATTTCAGCCAAAGATTATGTAAACCAAAACAATTCAAACCATGAAAAATTTCAACCAGAATAAATAAAAGAACTAAACATCTTTTGACGAATTTCAACCAAAACAATTTTAACCGAAAAATATTTAAACCAAGAAAAGTTTGAACCAATAACAAATAATAGAAGCAAATTAGCTAGGTCGAGGTCTTTTGGGGCTTGGTCACTGTGATTCCACAAAAAAGCATCCTCAAATTGGAAACAGTTAGTTTCTATATATTTGTGCCGCCTATTCCAATTCAAAATTGATTTGTAATTTGATTTAGGTTGAATAAAAATGACAGACTTTTAAGCCAGTGAATAATAAATAAAATTGCATAATCGAATAATTTAAAAAAGGCTCAACTAAAAGTGGAGTTACTTTTTATTAGCTGAAATATAATTTGGTTGAACACGTCCTGGGTGGAAAAAGCTTTGGGTTAAATATGGTTAGCTCAAATAAAATTTGGTTTAAATTTTAATAGGGCTGCAAAAACATTTGGCTAAAATTTCTTACCTCCAATAATTATTTTTGGTATAAATTATTTAAGCCATGGAAAATATTTGGGGTGAAATGTTTTTGCTTGGAATCAAATTTCCTTCAGATCCTTTTGGGTGGAATAAATTGAAACCATCCCATATTGCTATGGTCTGTAGTAGTGGAGTGAGTCTGTGAATTAATGGATTAATTTACGGGATTTCAGGTGCGAATGACGACAACTTCGCCATGGCAGCAGGAAAGGCGGGTGGTAGGAATGGTAAAGTCACCCTTGGGCGATAGCCTGGTCCTCATAAAAATGGCTTCCCCCGTCATTTTCTCCGATTTTGCCCGTCACGTCTGTCTTCCGGATGAGCCCAATCTTCTCCCAAAGGAATTAAGGTTCGCCGCTTGGGAAAAAACCGCTTCAACTTGTATCCGATTGGGGTGGAGCAAAGAAGGTTCGCTTCCTTATTTCCACTAATAACTTTACATTTAAATCCATGACTAAAATTCTTCTAAACTGACTAATTAATAATGACTGTAAATCCACACAGACGAACTTCTTGAGACGAGAATGCATCAACTTGGTTCGGAACTATGTCAGCCCGTCCCTACATCAAATTCCACAAAATCCCCCTTGTGCTTCGAAAATGATGGGCGGGATTGCTTAAAAGAACTGAAGGTGTACCCAGGCGGACCAGTCTTTTGTCAGAACGAGGAAAGCAAAGAATGGTCATTGGCAGGAATCGCACCGCAAGAGTCACGTCCAAAATGTGGCATCGAAAAATATCGGGTATCAGCCGTTGCGGGTAGTACGGAATGGATACTAAAGACAATCGATGCCCTAGCAAATGTTGCATAATTTATTTTTTTCTACACAAAGAATGCAAATTTTTTCTAGATAACTCAATAAAAACTCCTCTTGTAAATATTATTTAAACATATTCATTTGATGAGTGGACCAGTCATTTATGGTGAGCCCCAAGGTTTTTTCCAATCCAAAAATAATTTATTTATCAGCAAATCATCTGTCATCTACATTTTCCAAACTAACAATAATAATTATTAGCACCATTATTACAAGTGAGTCAATAATTATTGTTAGTGACAAACATGTTTTATAACGTCAGGGTTTCCAGTCAATTGGATCCTCCGTCTAAATGTAGAGCAACATTTATCACATTTAAGCTGCAAATCCTTTCGGATTTCCTGATTGCCAGCGCCAAGTGTCAGCACCTGTCAATTCATCAAATTTATTTCATATTCAATGATTAATACAATACACGCCGTTCCGATTCTCAGTCAGCTCTACGAGGTTTTAGGGAAACCCTGGAAAATTACTCACACATATCAGCAATGGTTTTCTTGGCCGTCCATTTAAGTTCAGTTGCTGCCAAGGAACAATCGGCGTAGGACGTAGCAATGTCCCCGGCCCGACGAGGCACAAGGTCGTAGGCAATTTTATTCCCAGACGCAGCCTCAAAAGCAGCTACCATTTGCAAAACGGAGTTCCCATTTCCAGTCCCCAAGTTAAAAGCCTTCCAGCCCTTAAATGAGTCTTCAGCTGCCCGCCGAACCGCGGCCACGTGACCCACAGCCAAATCCATTACATGGATGTAGTCTCGCACGCCTAAAAAATAAATGTCATCCCATATAATTGCTCAATTTTATTCTTCAACAATAATTATTGAACTTACAATAATAAGTGCATAACAATACATGTGTTAAGCTTTGGTCACCCTACAGAAAATTCACTGAAGATTTGTCCTGGTAATCACAATGTGCAGGAATCATACCTGTGCCATCAGGAGTCTCGTAATCAGAACCAAAAACCTGAAGTGCCTTCCGCCGTCCAACCGCCACTTGAGCAATGAAAGGCATTAAATTGTTGGGAATTCCCAGAGGATCCTCGCCAATCAATCCTGATTCATGCGCACCCACCGGATTGAAATATCTCAGCATCACCGCTTTCCATCCCTACACAATTCACCAACAAACATGGCAGAAAATTAAATAATTGCAAACACACATTCTATTTTTAAATTGTATGGGGCACAAAAATTTGAACAAAAAATTCCCATCATTATTTTCCCCCGAAAATAATTTAACATTTTTATTTGAAAAAATAACCATAAATTGTCATTCACATTTCTTAAATAAAAACGGGAAGAAGCCACTCCTTTTTACCAATCAAAATAGCTACAGAATTGCATTGCTCCACTGTAATAATTATTTCCAATAAAAATTCCACATGGTAAATACTCTCATAATTTTTGTAGCCATAGTGAAGCAGATGTAGGTTAAAAATAAGCGTAAAAATTATGTGCAGGGAAGCTCAGTGTGTTTTGGGTGACGTGGATATTTCCAAATACATAATTACAATAGAGAATTAATACACAACTAATACATACGGGATCCGCCGTGCACACATCCCGCATAATTTCCTCCATGATGAACTTGGTCTTTCCATAAGGATTCGTGCAGTTGCCAGTTGGATGCTTCTCATCCATAGGTAAATATTGGGGGTCACCATACACCGTCGCAGAGCTTGAGAAAATTATGGTCTTGCAATTATTTTCCCCCATGACCTTGAAAATACAAAATGTTTAACTGGAAATGTCATTCCGACCATGAAGGATCCTCCAATAATTTCTGCTTTTAAAAATTACCTCCAAAAGGTTAATACTTCCGGCCCCATTATTCCTATAATAGCGCAGTGGCTGAGCGCAGGATTCTCCCACGGATTTCAAAGCCGCAAAATGAATCACACTGCTAAATGGTCCTTTCTTCCTGAAAACATTTCGTAGGCCCTCCGAATCCAGTAAATCCACGATCTCAAAATCCACCGTCTTCCCCGTGATTTTCTCCACTCTCAACAAACTCTCGGGTTTTCCTCCCTCTCCTTCCAAAAATCCATTCCAACTCATCTCAATGAAAACCCAAGAGTGTCAATTTAAATTATTTTATTTTCACTTACCTAAAACAGCATTGACCATGTTATCAATGACGACCACCTCATAGCCCTCCTCCAAGAGGACGAGGACCGTGTGAGAGCCCACATACCCGGCGCCTCCCGTCACTAAAATTCGGCTCATTTTCCCCACAAGAGCTAAGGATATGAAAACTAAGGTGAGAAAGAAAAATATTGAAGGCCTTCAATTCCTCATACCCCACACTCTATAGACAAGTAAAAAAAAATTAAATGTCCGGACCAAAGTACTCAAATTATTTCCATACTTGAGACTTAAGAGCTATTTTGCTCTGATAAGGTTTTAATCAATGAATTGTTCGAGGCTGATAAGCAAGGCAAATGAGGAAAACAAGTTAAGCACTCACATGCTTAGATTTGATTCCCTCTACAATGGAACTATTATTAACGGGTTGAGCAAATCATGAAAAGCCTCGAGTAAAAGTGAGAAGCTCTTCATTTCTCCTCTATTCCTCTAATTTTAATTGCTCTTGACGGAACACAATGCCATGCCAAGAAGGGCCAATTATTTGTAGGGGTTTATGGCTAACACGTCATTTGTTTTCCTCTCTCTCTCTCCCTCTCTTTCTCAGTTAATAGTAAAGTGTAATGTAAGAAGTTCATAAAGGGAGAGAGACATTTTGACAGGAAATGGTGATGGTGGAAATTTATCGTGGCTGGAATGAGCTGATAATGCAGTCTACGTCTAATTACGAGCATATTGTTAAGTACAGGGGCTCTTATCTTCTGTCCCTTAACATTTTACTCGCAATTAGAGTGCATCATCAGCGCATTCCAGCCCAGATAAATCATATTGTTCATCATGCTAATTTAAAGTAAGGATTATTTTCCAATAATAAAAATCCGAGTTTACCCTTCGTCACTCCACTTACTATAGTCACTCTAAAAAAATTCTAATCTTGACATAACCAGTTACGGCAAAAATCCAGTACGAAGAGATGCGCACAGCCAAATAATATTAATATTACACTAATTATTATTACTAATCTTTTCCTCTAAAAAACTCACGTGCTCATTTCACTCTCAATTTGAAATTCCACCTCTTCCCTAAACACAATCATATGTTTTAAGGTGGAAGAGGGAAGGAGCCGGAAGGAGCGTTCGGGTAGCCCCGATTTCAGTCGGGGTTCTCCCGAGCTCCAATATTCGCACATTCACAGCATTCTACCTACACCTACCTTATACGTACCTTATCTTAATACTCTTTTCACTAATAATTTACCCCATAAATAATTGCTAACATTATTATACAAATTTAGTAATTATTATTGGAGTCACTTAAATCCAGGTAAAAATTAATCCTACAGTTAATAAGTTTCCTCACAAGAATTAATAATCTCATAATCTCATTTACCCAAAGTAAATTGAGGATGATATGATGGCTCCAGTCAGAAGCTATGTATGTATATGAAATGCAAAGCAAGAGCCAGCCATAATACTTTAGAAAAACCCACAAACGTTTTTACTCAAAGTTACTTTGTATTCACAACAAACTCTTCTTTTTCCTTCTTTATTATCCCATTGCATAGTTTCACATATAACCAGTGATAATTCTGTAACCATGACAACCGGAAGAGGAAGAATTCCTTCTGAGTAGGAACCTTATAGTTAAGAGACTGGATCTTCTCCGAAATTAGAGCTTCATCTCCAAAGCAGTACGGGCGATCTTTCTCCAAACTCATCATCATCATCATCATCTTCTTCTTTGGGACGCAATTAATACTGACAAAAAGAAAGGGCTGGCTGTCATCTAGTTTCTCCAACCGCTGAGCATAAAATGTGCAAATAACAATGACCTCTACATATAAAACTTTTTTCAATTTTATTTATTTCTTATACTTACACGAAGCAAAGCCAGCGATTCCTTTCATTTCATTCAGCCCAAATTAGTCTTCCAGTGCGGTCCATCTCCACCATAATTGTCATTTCCACTTTTCTTCAATCAGTGAGTCAATTATAAGGAAGGCCAGTCATGGTAAGAAAATCTTCAGGTCCGTCAGAAGGTTTCAATTCAATTCCCGTCCAGCCTTGGCAATTCATCCGGATTAAGAGATCTCTGTTCATCTATGTTGAGAGCAGGATATTCATTTATTTTACCAACCCATCCTCCCATTTTTCTCTCAATATGTAATAAAAAATAAATAAATCATACCTTCCAATCTTTCAACAATACTTTTAACTTTAACACACTCCTCCGTTAAGCATTCCACCATTCCAGTTTCCTTAGACTTGAATCTGAACAATTATTAGTAGCGGCTCCCCCCATTCTGCCAATTTTCTCGCTATTCAAGCATTATTATATAAAGCCCATGGACAAATAGTGGTTCCACTCTGAGAAATCAGGCCCCAAAAAATAATCTTCCAATTTACATAGGAAGAATTTGTAGGCAGAGGAAATAAGGGGGAACTAAACATCCCTAACATTTCCCTGCCAGAGAAAATAAAAGGAAAGAAATTCCATGTCCTCTCTCTTCCAAAAAACTATAAAAACCAACACAAGAAATTTCCTCGTAACAAAACTCCTGTAACCTCAAAGGTGGTCAAAAATATTCAAACTACTAAATAGAATTTTACTGTACTTTTTAAAATGGTAAATATTTACATAGAAGCGGGAGATAAAGATGAGAAGGTGGGGACATCTAACGTAAAGACTAGAAGGCTTCTTTTCCCATTCCCCACCACTACCCACACAAGATGGTCCTTCCAGTCTTACTCCAGAGCTCATTCTGAGCAGGTGGATTAATCATTTTACCAGCACCCACTTTAAGTAATTTAACCCTTCTCTTTCAAAACTCATTTATTTTTAGATAAATGTTCGGGGTAGCTGACATTTATTTCGGCAAAGCAACCAAAACTTGTTCAAATTTTCAACTATTTTAAAATAAATTTAAAAACAATCTTTAACTATTCTGGCTCATTCCTTAGAAAATCGAAAATCTCTTCTATGGAGCTAAAACAAGGATGAGCGATGAGTCTCTGCTACCATTTTGATGGGGGTAAGGAAAATTTGAGAATCACTCAAACTCAACTTTTGACCAAGCCAAATAATTCTATAATATAATGCTAAAAGTCTTGTGAGTAGCTTTTGATGAGTGTAGCTCAGAATTGGCAAAAATCCGCATTGGCCCTTCTTTTATTCCCATTAAGCTAAAAGAGTCAAAGGGACGTAACATTTTAATGATTTAAGCTCTTTCCTCCTTTTATTTTGTTGGCTTAGAAAAATCCCAAGCTTCCCTTTTTTCCAACGTACAGAAATTATTGATTCTCTCAACACAATATAAGAGAAGGTCTGTTGAATTTTCCTTCACAATATTGGCAATTTTGCTCATTCTACTATGGTGGTGAGCCAATCTCTAGAATTTTATTGCATCAGAAATTATTATGTTCAGAGGAAAATACAAGATTACACAATTTCCCCCAAATTTTAGGAATTTCCACCCTTTGCCTTTGTATGATTAGAAGGTGGGAGTGTGGATTTGGCTGTCCGTGACTCGTATGACATAGAATAGGCATTGGCGGGGTCATTGCTAAAGTGCTACATACATTTGAGGAGAGTCCTCATTAATATGGCAAACATTGAACCCCGTCCGCTCGTGACTCGACGGAGGAGTCTTTTCTCAAATGTTCGTGGAAGGCTCGTACGTCCATAAATTATGATTATGACTAAAAATGATCATTTAGCGGAGGTTTCTAATCTATTATTTATTCCCCCATTATTCAGCTTCCCAACATCTTTCCCCACCAATCTTTAACTCAAAGTCCAGGCTTTTTTCTCAGACCACTTTAATTTAAAAGGCAAAAATTATGGACTCAAATTCTCCAAAAAAAATCCCCTTTCCAATATTGTCTATGCCAGCCGACCAATTTTTTAAAATCATTTTTTATCAAATTCAAACTTAAAATCCAAGGGCTTAAAACTTTTGATGGTTAAAATTTTCTCAGTCGGACCTATAAAATCTGGAGGGGACAATTCTTCCACCAGTTTGGATCCAAGATCTGGAATTCATCATTTAAATTTTACTATGGGTAAATTCTCGCAAAATTTTCATATGTTTCACACAAAATTTTTACGCAGAAATCAAAATTTGAAATACATACGAGAGCAAAAATCCAAACAATTTTACCATCAAAATTTTCAAAAACATTTCCACCAAAGTTTAATGATAAAATAATAAATTTTAGCAAGATTTTGGAAAATTTTCCCTAATATCATGTAATGCTTAGCAAATTTATTAGCATTTAAATCCCCTTTGAGTAACTCAACACTCCACCCTCAACTCCCATGAATAAAACTGGAAAATTAGTACCAAAAGCACTAATTTCCTAAAATTTCCAAAATAACAAAATCCTAAAAACAGCTGAGAAAAATAACAAATCCCCCCAATGAACCCCCATTTGAAAAATATGGGACAAATATGACGGAGATTATGTTACGGGGAAAAACCCACTTCTCCAGAAAATCTGTCCCAGTTAATTTCCAGCATTGGTCCACTACATACGTCCCTGCTGGAAAGGTTACCATGTAGAAAAACCATTGTTCCTCCTCGAATATATACAGTGCATCACGTATAGGTAAAAGTTGGAGAAAAGTAAGAGATACATCTGGTCCAGGTATATAGGGAGAGACACATTAAAAGACTCAAGGCGTAATTGGGAGTGTTATGTATTTTATTGTGTCTGGCGGAAAGATTGGAGCTCGCATCTCCTAACCTTCCCTATACCATATTCCTCCTCTCTTCCTTTTACACACACACACACACACACAAGTGCACACAGAAATCCACACAGACAGAGACTCACGTATACTGAGGGAGAGAGACTATCATATGCAGACGGCTCTAGGCACAATTCCCCTCCATATAGACTCAGTTCTTCGAGAGGAATCAACTGAGTGGACTACCAATGCAACTCGTATTTCTCTGTCTAGTCGTCGTCTGACAGTTCTGCTCACTGCAGGGCTATACATTTTCACCCACCAAAACCTTACCGAAATTATCATCATTGTTCACCATTCTTTTTCCCCTCAAAAAACATTTTCCTCCCAAACCCCAATCAATTTTCAAAATTCCTTCAAAATTCCCTATTATTCCTCCAAGTGAAATTTTGGCTGGACCTTTAAACCTCCAATC
>JAQFXU010005611.1:0-11400 GCA_034693705.1 Spatulosminthurus flaviceps | reverse complement strand
CATTAAGACGTTTCCACTTATCCCATTAGGAAGGCAAAGCACAAATAAGCGGGCTAATGGGAGGGAAAACATCTTTGTGTGAAATTTCAATGGACTGGGTTATAAGAGAGGGAAAATAGCGCAATTAATTATTTTCTATGAGTTAAAACTACACATGATCTAATATAAGATGATTCTTTCTATTATTGTTCCATGAGCCATAGATGAACGTTTCGTGGTTTATGATCTCATATAGTAAATAAATGCTCTGCTTTTAGCCTCCACCAGAGAGAACGTGAAGGTTCCAGTAGGAATAGTAGGATATTCGAGGTAGGTAGAATCATACTAAATCTAAATTAATGAGGTATTAGAATGTAGCCCATAGCTCTCTCACATGATATTTTTCATTTCTTTGGACATTTTTACTCCATATGATAAATTCTGGATGCCGACTTGGAGAGAATACCAAGCACCATTAACTTTCGAGTGTTACTCTTCGTGTAAAGTCTACTACAATGTATTTTTTTAAAGTATGTATATAATAATTATTATTGTTAAGTGTGTATATATGTAAGGAAGAATTGTGTGTACAGAGAGCTTGGCCTATGTATAACAATTCGGCAAATCGTCATTTAAGTGACCATGAACTTAACTATGTGCAAAATGCTCATCATGGATGAGTAAGCAAAAACACCTCAGCCAAGGCTGATGGATAGGTAAACCTTATATATTTTTCAACCAACTCCCACTTTATCAATTCCCTTTGATTCCTTAATGGTAATAATAGGAGGGAATAAAAGTCAATGTTTCCTATTAAGTACCTCCAGCACATTTGAAATATTAGGTTATTATTATGGATTTTAGCCCAGGACCTAAACTATACACAAGAGTCTTTTCCTTCCACTCTCTATTACTATTTATGTGTGCACATTTCATTTCATACCCATGAGATGAATTTCAGTCCTTCTTTCCTCTTCACACAGTATTAAAAAATATATATACACTTATCCTTGACTAAACGTCAACGAAATGATGATTTAGAGCCTTAGAATTAAACACATGTGTATAGTTTTAGTAGGTTATTGATTGAGTAAAAGCTACCGCCTACCTAAATTCGTGATTTTGCCAAAATGTAATTACAACGTTCAAAGTGCAAACGGCTTTCAAACCCCAGAACCTTCCCATAGACAAAATATATTGTAAAGTTGCAACTGTTGAAAACCAATAGGTTATTTCATCCATCTATATTTTAAGGTTCTTCTCTCTCCCTCTCTCATCCCATAACTATAGTAATTACGTAAGAGTTTATATACACTCTAGATATATATTTCCTACACCATAAAGTATTTACAAAATTGCAATACTTTGACTTTTTTTCTCATTCCACACTGCTAAAAGTTACACGCTGCTCTCCACATGGTTCCAATAATGGTGTAACTTTCCAACCAAAAATCCTATACCTACAATAACTACTACTACTACCCAACTACCCCTACATTGACTAATCGTAAGTTTGATATGCGTTAATTGGAGGAAGGGTAAATGCTAACTGCATGTACAACATATACACTACCATAGAAATGTATACAATACAAATACATGTACATAGTATGGGAAGAAAAACCTTTTTGACTTCGTGATAATTGCCAATTAGCTAATACAATCCTTTGGTTCACATTTTGAGCTTTTTGGGTTTGAATCAAATCAATGTAACTTATTGCTCACCTTGTGACTTCTCATACGAAATCTCAATGTTAACCTGAATGAGTTGAATTGTATGGCAGTGTTTTGGAGCGTTGAAGGAAAGCAATTTGGGAGAGATAAAAATCACATGGAGTTTATACAGTTTATACGCTAACAACGCTCTTGTTCTCCTACCATTTATTACTATACTTGTGTGCATTTACATCAACATAGGATTTGGATTTACATGTGTACAGTTCTATAAAGGAAGGAAAACGAAATGGAGTAGGAGAATGTGTATCAATTATTATTACTCCCGTCAAATGTCCGTACAAAAGAGATGCTAACTCACTACAGGAGAGATCCTATCTGCTCAACGGATCTCGTATAGTCGTATATAAACATAAGAGTGGATGGAAATGGATAAGTGTGACAAAGTATCTTTACGACTACAATAATTGCAGGGTGTGTTCCTTCCTTGAGTCCATTCGTACAGTGTAGTACATAGTTTTGCGAAGGGAATATTTATTACCAGTTGACTCGCGATAATCGAGTAAGTTAAGAGTTCAAAAGCTCATCTTTTCTCTCCTAATCCAGTTTGAAACTTTGTTTTTCTTTCCTATACTTTACTACTATTATATACACATATGCTTATACATAGGCCTTGCCTGTAGGTTTATATATATATGCATATGCGTATATATCCTTACGTCAGACTACACCATCAATCCTTTATTCATCGATTAAATATAATAATGCTACAACACAGGCCTGAAATTGTATGAGAAAAATGCTATTATGATGGATATGTTTGTTTAATTATGTACGTGGAGGACTAATATACGATAGTGTAGAGGAGAGTAAGTTTTAACCCAGGGAGAGACTTGAAGATGATAGGCTTAATTGATTGGCCCTTTAAAAGAAATGCGATTTTTTCCTAGACTTTGAAACGGCAATAAAAATATACAACATTGGAGTACAAGTGAGTCTTTAGCCAATTCATTATTTCATTTAGGAAATATAATAAAATTTCCTGTCAAACTAATAATAATTGACGTTGAGATGCTCCATCTATTTAAACTATATGAACAACAACATCAACAACAACAAATAGAATATTATTTACTGTATGTATGGTAATAGTTGACAGGTTTGAATAATAAAGGAGTGGAGACATATATATTTTGAACGAGTAGTTAGTATACATACATTATACTACCAGAAGATTCAATTTGTGTAGGAGATTTAAGTAAGAATGTACTCATTTAATACTTGGCTTGTTATGTAAATAGTTTACAAATATTCAGTGTTAAAAAAATGTAGAATTTGTAGGGGAAATATGATGTAATCATAAGGTATACTAAAGTAATTCTCTTTGTTCGTATAAAAATATATAATATATATATAGAAATTTATATAGAAAAATATAAATATAATTCTCTTTCACATTTGGATAGTGTAATGATGTACGTTGTAGGTATTTTTGTTATGTGTATCTTCCCATTATTTGGTTTTGTTTCATCGAAATTTTTGATAGATTTTTTATAAACGGATTCATACCGAATGGCGGCTCTACTTGTAGAGGAAGTAGGAAACATCATTAGGATTTGGCGTCTTTTTCTGAGATATTACTAACAATATTTTTTTTAAAGATATAAAATTATTAGTATTATTTTGGATTTATAAGTCCACAGCTTCAGGTACATCAAGTCCTTTAGGAATTGTGATATGTCCGAAATTTTCCTTGAATCTAAATATACAAATAAAAAATGCAATTTTCAAGAAGGATTTGGTTTGAATTATAATTTTTTTGGTAAAAAATTGGAAAATTTCCTCGGATTTTGCTACTTACGCCACACACCACATGGAGAGCCAGTCAATGTCATTGACGGTGAGGTCAGCAGGAAGGATCAATTCAACATCTTGGCCCACGTAGCCCGTTAAAACATCCATGCTAAAATTAAATAAGAATATATGTATAATAACTTACTTAGGTCTCCGTATCATCATGAGTCAAAAAAATCATGATAATAATCAAGTTTAAAAAATTATAGAGACTCTGCCTACAAATACAATACTATGACTTCCTCCGACAATAAATTACGTCAACCCAGGAACCCACCCCTTTTTGACAATAAACGTCCTATTAATTAATTTATCAAAAGCCCTCGCCCTTGAAAGGTGAAAATGCTCTTATCAAAGACTCTTTTAAGGAATTTTATCAATAAACTTGTAAAGAAAAAATTTCAAGAAAATATCAAAATAAACCCAACCTCTTTTTACCTCGTCAAATTTATCATCAGTCATGAATCATATCCTTGTTATGACAAAATACGAAAATTTTTCAGAACTTTGAGTTATACGATAGGATAAATCTAATGAGACGTAATATTAGCATAATTATGAAGCATTTCCACGATAAACATTCACTTTTGGCTCCATCAAGCCAAAGCAAAGGAACAGTGCCAATTAAGTCACCACCAACGAAGTTAAACGTTCAATGTCAACTGACAATAACGTACAAAATTCCTAATCCTCCGCACAAATCCTCAACCATTATATTCCCTGTGTATTTAAATCCAACTATACCTCCTCATGTATCCATACAAAAGCTCATCCCCCGTGCTTAACTTCCCTGTTCTCATAAACTACCATAAAGTATTTCAGTCTCAGAGATAGCTACGAAGTAGAGTTAAATGGCTGTCAGTAAAAATAATGATTCTCTCCATGCTCAGTGCATACGAAATTTCCTATGTCTACACATACAGACGTAGGTAGAAAAAACAACATCCAATGCTTTCAAGTAAGAATTGAAACTTTGACAGTGCCATACCTTCCTTGTTCATTAGGGATTTTCCTTCCACCAGCATGAGGTTTGGAGCCGGTGCCAACCCAAAAGTACGCATCTGGTCCAGCACCATCGTAGTACAAGCTCTTGATAAGAATAGTTCTTGTATCCTTAATGATCACATCACCTGAGCGTACTCCATGAGCAAAGGATACGAAGCCCGGTACAATTTTGGCGGACGGGGATTTTTTTGGCACGGCCTATAAAATTTCCAATTACATTTTTAATACTTGTACATACATTCTCCCATTATTTTACCACTTAAAAATTTAAATTCAAATTCCATTGGTAGTATTTTCCGACGTAAAAATAACATGTTCAGTCTCCTCTCTCTCTTTTACCTCAATCCCTTGGAAAACGTAGAGAAGTGCGAGCGAAATGACCAGAAGGTTCTTGGGACTGTACACCGCCATGATTTACAGACTTGAGGACCAAAAAAGGAAATGACGAGTTTTAGCACGATATAAGGAAATTCGGAGAGAGAAAAAGGTCCAAAAGTACCGGGTAACTTTGATTGTTTTTTGCAAAACTCACTAGCTTTCTACAAGGAGGGGAGAGAGAGACAGAGGAATACTCCTGTACAACTCCTAAGAAGTCTTGCAGAACCGTCCAATTCGAAAGCTAATGTGTTTCTGAAAGAATTCCCAAGTCCCATGGGGGAATTTAACAATTCTTGACAATAGAGGAAAAGATAATAGAATTGACACTCCTTCTGAGAACTGAACCACTTTGAAATTAGGTGCTTATAGAGCTAATCAATGTCCTGACAGTAAAAGCAATGCCAACTGAGATTAGAGAGAAAAATCCTGTTTGTCTTGGCTCTCTTGCTGTCCTGCGATGAGGTACTACAAACTCTTGACACTTCTACTCTTTACCCTCAGTTATTACATATCAGATTGCTCCACAATAACACACACACTAAAAAAGTAGTAGTAGTAGCAGCAGCAGTTAGTTAGCCATACCATTTCCACAATAAGCCAAGGAACTCTCAACCAAAAGAGCAGAGAGGTGAATAATCAATGTGATTTCTTATTCAACGATACTTATTATGTCGTCTATGGCCCTATTATTTATTCTTTCTTACACTCTACTGTCATTTTTCAACTCATATTAATTTTAAATAAGTATTTACTTAACAGCACATATCACTCTCAGAGAAGCAACCAATTTAATCTGTTATTGTTTACTCGCTTTTTTTTTATCAAACAAACACATACAGGCAGACCATATGAAGAGCTATATAATATTAACCCAACTGTGAGCCCCTTTTGAGATCTCTCAAGTTATACACTCTATGTTCACGGGAGGAAATCTTTAGGAGTTAAAAAGCTCTTATACTATGACATTGTCTATGCATACGTTATAGATGCAGAGCATTGGAAATTGCACAACGATCATTCACACTGATTGTAATTGATTTATTCCCTGTCGTTGCACGTTGGTCTAATTGAGTTGCTCGCTGTACTCGCTATCTGTACAGAGTCAAAAGCCATGTGGCTATATACAATAACATTATGATCAAAAATAACAGATTATAACTATGCACACATGCACCAACAGACAGTTCGAACAAAAAACTTGTCATATACTGAACTATACAGCAGTCTCACAATCCATATAAGTACAAAATTTTAAAGAGTAAAAAATAAATCTCTGAGCCAATCGTACTTATGCTGCTACAATTTTTTTTCTAAATATCTTGATCCTTGAACTCACCTTTTATTTGATCGTGGACATGATATATACATAAGCATATATGTTGATACATACTCATACTATGTATATGGACAGAAAAAATCCGAGAGTCATTTACTTGCAAAGACAATGCCTGAATGATATTTTCTGTGAGTGAGTGAGGGAGTGAGCAAAACGGTTGTCAGAACTATTCTCTATCCTCACTTGTCATATTGTATTGCTCGCATGAATAAATAAAACTTTCTGTTGCTTGATTTTCTCTCGTGTCTTCTGTCAAAAATTCAAAATTGTCAATGTTTATTTTGCCTATGTACATAACTACATATAGAATATATGGATACTCACCTACGTACGTCTTCAAATCTCCCATGTACATATATTAAATAGCCTATAAGGATTTCTTTCTACGCCAAAAAGTTGTGCATTAAAAATGTATATGGTTATAAAAAAAGGAAGAAGAAAAAATTGGTAGAAAAAAAGATAAAGAGACGTACCTTTAGAACAACTTGTTTCACATGTTCAAAAATCAATTATTTCGTACATTCCTATACTGTTTACATTTAAGATAGATAGTAATTACTGTATTGCTCTGGAATCATTTCCATACATATAAATATGATCTACATTCTTCTTCTACGATTATACAGGCCTCTCAACATGGGCAACGTAACATTATTCACATTCAGCTTTGGTGTGTTACATTTACATATATAGAAATGTGAAACTGCATTTAATGTTGATTTGAATGCACATTTTAAATTATATGCATTTGAAATTAAAAGTGCATAAATACATTTTTACACTCTCTAAAATTTCTATAGTTCCAGCTTCCAGCATAATCATTGTATAGGAGGGATGACAGCATTTCAAGAGTCTTGTTTGTACGTATATTTGAGTTACAAATTTAATCACACATAATTATTCTACAAGCATATTTTACAAAGAGAAAGGACTAGAAACCAGTGACTTTCTCTTTCACCATGAGATATGATATGCCGGTGAGATTACTATTATATGACCATTAAAAAACTTACATTGACGGAAAAGATACACACGTGAGAGAAACATGCTACATATTATTTTTTTTCATATCCGTATTTGACCTGTCTCTCTCTCTCTCTCTCATACACGCTCTGTGTTTGAATGCATAGTAAATATTCTATGAATTACACACGAAGGATTTCAATAAATAAAATTTCATCCTCTACTCCTTAAAACTTATCGCTCCTTGTCAGTCATAAAATCAGTGAGTTCTAATCAAATGTAATTACATGAGATATTATCTATACAGGAGATAATTTAAAGTATATAGTTTTTTAAAAAAATGCATACCTCCCAGCCATACAGAGGAAACAGGTATGTATATAAATGTGCATACACACCTGCATGGATGATGTACAGAGGAGCGGAAAATAATTGAGTAAGAAAAGAGGGATTGGGTAAGAGAGAGAGAGAGAAATTACATTGAAATTGAAACCTTTTAATTAGCAATTAGAAATTCATGTTAGATTCGTTTAAGCCCGCATTTCATATTTCAAGAAGACTCTGCCTTTCAGTAGATGTGTCTCGTATAAAAACAGCAGCTTAATTATTATCTGGATCCTAAGGAGATGACATCCTATATCCTCCAATTATTATTATCTATGCAGAAAAAGAGCGTTTCCATACATTTTCATAGTAAATATGTATTCGGGTAATGTTAAATATACATACATAGATAAGTGTGGAAGGCTCATTTGAATATGTAAATCCCTGGAAGGTAAAAAACCCTTAAGATTAATATTTTACGGGACTATATAGGACATTGCATGCAGAAGCTCTATATATTGCACATACTTTTATATTCCATGATATGATTAATGTTTGAAAGCTAATACAAAATTCAAAAGACTTTTTCAGCATGAGTGCATGATAAATCTCACGAGAAATATCATCTCCTCATATTTTACATGCAGAAAAAAAACATTTCTAGAGTACAAACGTGTTATAAATGCAGGTGCATGTCATATGATAAATTAAGAAGGGAAAAAACTTGAACCTCCTCAGGATTATGAAATTATCAGGATTTTATGTATTGATCATGCATATGAAAATTCCAAGAGGATTCCCCCTCGCAATTTAATACACTTATTGTGGTTTAGAAAAAGTACGTCCAAGATTTGATACCTCACTAGTAATTAAAACCCACGTCCTATCTTCTATAATAATTCCAAAAACACTCATTTGTAAATTGTCAAGTTGATTGAGGAGGAAAAAAAGCGAGCTGATTTTCAAACTTGAGGTAGTACTTTGAATCTGTGGATTTGAACCGGTTTGACAAGTCCGTCCAAAGAGACAAGGGACATGTGTTCTATGTATATGCTTTGTTAACAAGCCCATAACTGACACCTGTCACTCACATTTACTTCATTTGGTGAAAAATCCTAGTCAGCTATCTCCTTCACTATTGTAATACACACTACATAAGACACTACTCCTCTGTAAAAATATAATATTAAACGTGAAAAGTAATTAGTACCTCATACAACACCACCCTTGTTCCTCTATTCATGAAGTATCAAAGGTTTATAAAATTTCAGAAAGTACAAAATTAGCATCAAGTTTTAACCAACATGGAACGTATTACTCAGCTTCCTTTAAATTATTCATTTATTGTTAGTTCCGTCCGTCAGCATTATAAGGACATTGAAGGAGTGGAGCCTTAATTTTCGACATGAGAAATCCTCTCACTTGTGTATGTACTTTTAGCTCTATGGAAAATATCCAAGCAAGAGATTAGCATGATGAGTTAATACAGCTCCATATATCCCTCTAATATAAGTGATGATTACTCAAGTTCTATGCATATAGGAAACTTTAGGAATAGAAATATAAATCTACTCACTATACTTATACACTTGCTATGTAGCGATTAAAATTCATGGGAAACATGTCATCCTCATTATCAACATTGTACATAGGATTTTCTTCAATGCATGGATCTTTCCATTGAATATGGGATTGAAATTCAAGACGTACATCCTGTAATTTACACTGATGATGACGGTGTAGGTGATTAGAATAAGGGATTTAGTCGTGCAATATGCGCCTATATGATGTGCAATTTTAAAAATAAAAATAATTCATTTGATTCTCATACCTGTCAATTACAGCACAAGACACACACACAAACACTGTCTCTGTTTGTATTTGCTTTTTGAACCTGAAATAATAAGGGAAATTTTGTATTCTCCTTAACTTGAACAAATGATCAATGACGATGGGATTCAGGTCTAGTGGAGTTATCTGAAAAAATACAATAATTACTATTTCATTTGAGGAGAGAAAAAACCCAAACCTGGTAGAATCATATGAAAAAATACAATTAATTATTTAATTTGAGGAGAGAAAAAATCCTCGTGAAAATTTGAACGTTCTTGATTGAAAGTCTCAAGAGGCTCTAATAATTTCATTGTGTTCATGTTGAAAAACAATATTCCTTGATAGTCCTGACTTTGAGCCAGATTTGTGGTGTGAATGTATTTTATATATGTGTTTGTTTGTATGTTTGCAGGGTTACTACTACGTACCACTACTAATACTAAACCAACCACCTGCATAATAACAATAATAATAATTACTATTATGATTTATTCCTGTAAATGCAATGCCACTGTTATATAATAGTTGAGTATGTAAGTAAATTACATTTTGATGGATACAAGTTGTAATATGGAGCTCATCTATTTGTAAAGTACATATATGGAGGATTGCATAGGTAAGACTTGGATACATAGGAATGTGCTAAGTAATTAGGAGGGGATAAGAGATGTGAAAATTGTTTAGCGCTTACCTTTTCTCTGTAAGAGAGATTGAATGAGCAAAGTATAAGTAGACGACCTTATAAAAGCTTTTGTTCCAATTAGCTTGTGCCTTGCTTTCCTGCCGACTAATGGCAATGACACTTATAGCATGAATAGGGCTATAGCAAAGGTCCGTTAATGGGAAAATTAATAATGCTAATAGTTAATTACGTTATTGCAGACTGCTTGGCGATTGTGAGCACCCTTGAGACAAAATGCGACTCTCTGAATGTAGAACAAGACTCATCGATGAGAGTGCTATTAATCAAGGGTACATAATACATAATATGTATTACATATATTATGACCCATAGCTTTTAGGATGCATAGATAAGGATCTCCTTCATCAATTGGTTATTCTTCAGGGATTACTCTTGTTTTCTTTTTTGTTTGAACTTTTATATGATATTTGAAATATTGTTCTTTAAAAAATCTACAACTATACTCTGTATTTTTTCTTTGCTATATGACCTAAGGGAAATATTTAGGAAAAGGAAAAAGTTGTGGAAATGTTGTTGGTGCAATAATAATATAAATCAAGTACCATTTTTTATGACTCACTTCTCGAGTGTAATGAATAGTTAGGGATACTCAAAGTGTACGGAGTTGGTTGAGGAGGTAGTGTTTTGTGAATTTTTTGGCAAATATAGAACTGTAGAAACTTTCCTGTAGAACGTGACTTTGTATATTGATGGGAATTAAAAATTCATTCCGCATAATCCTTTTGTTTTTCTCAAACTCTTAATTATACAAGGTGCGAGGATCTTCCAAGGGGATTCATCCGCATCATGTCCGCCCCAACATGACATTTAAGTTTGCTAAATTATGAAGGTATTGTGATGGCTTTTGGATGTGCGAGCATGATGTTGAATGTCCAGTGAATGTTGTAGAGCTTTAGTGATAAAGTAGAAAGTCATTTGAGTGTGTGATGTTTTTATGTCCATGTTTATTTTTTATGAATGCTTTTAGATGGAGACATATTTCCATGCCAAAGTTATATGAGGAGTTACCCCTGAGAAAATCTAAGAATTTCACTTAATAGAAGTGTCATTAATTTCTTTTAACCTCATCCTTTTAGATAGCAATTATTAAAGGTATGTATGAACGGGTCCAAATTGAATGAATGTGTATTTTTTTCGCTGAAGTTGTTCGATTAAATAAGTTTGGCCCATTAAATATATACGCAAAGAAAACATGCGAAGGTCTGTTGTATGTGTTGTAGTGTCTCAGGTTCTGTATATGCCACTAGGATATGAAGACTCTGGTGAATACAGGTAGAAATGTGTATAATAAAAGTATACAAAGTCCAGGAGTAGGGTTTTGGTTGTTATTTATTCCTATCGGTAGGCGAGT
>JAQFXU010005610.1:0-11406 GCA_034693705.1 Spatulosminthurus flaviceps | reverse complement strand
ACCCGGTCAAAAACCCGGCCGGGCCGGGTTCGGGCCGGCCCGAACCAAAAAGCCCGCTTCCGGGCCCCAGCCCTACTCTGAGATCAACTTAGAAAATAAATAATCTAACTTGAGATTTCAAACAAATTAAATGACCCTGCCTTGAGTACCGAAGTAGCTATAGAGCCGGAGTAACGTCAACGATCAAAGGAGCTAAAATGTTGGGATTATCAAATGAAATTTTAACCTGACCAAATCCCTTGCGATGAAATTCAGAAATGAATTTGCGAATTTCCAAAAAATTTCATTTCAAATTATGAAGTGCGTTATGATTTCCACAACCGACTTCATGCCACAAGAAATAAAATTAAAACTGAACCCTCTTAAGCTCTTACAAATAACTTGACATTCCAGCTCCGTATTTGTAATTCCTATTCTACATTTATTGCTCCTTATTTTTATACCTTCGATTACAAGTTTTTCTCAATACAAATTTGTCCCAATTTTGTCTTTACAGTAATTTTTCCACTGCTTTTGCAATATATTCTAAAGTTTACATTTGTTGCAAGATAAATATATTTATGTTCCTAATTCGTGACAAACGAAATTTTACATGTTTGAGGAACCATTACATTTTTTAAGAACCAGTTTGGTCCAGCCAACACTTGATTTGTAAATTTTTAAAACCGAAGTCAAATCAAACGGGCATGCGAAAAAAGTGTTGATTGCAAAGATAAAATACAAGTAAATTGATACATAATAAAGAGCCCCATGAAGGCAAATACATATACTTAATACGAGATTCGTAAGGTAATGAGTGGATGTGATACAAGTTGGTACTTCTACAGTTATTGTTTGTAATGATTAAAAAATAATAAAGTTCCTGTTGGGGGGAAAAAATGAAAATTTCAAACGGAATACGCGATGAGCCACAAGGACTCGAGAGTCAAAATAGTTACACATAAGAAAAAGCAAGTTAGTAAATAAGTTAAGGGAAAACGGAAAAAATCCATTGTTTCGAGGCCACCGTGCTTTGTTACATCAGTATTGTACGTATAGATATAACAATTATTATTCCCTCCCTGGGTTTAAGCTATAATGCTTTTTGCTTTTGTAATGATAAACGGTAGCTCATCTCCCAAAAGTCTCACACAATTCATTTCTTTTAGATTGCAAGTCCGAGTTTTGTTTCTTCCCCATTGGCAAATCTGTTATCGACACTCAATCTCAAAACTGCGGACAATAATTGACAAAATTAATCGTCTTACACCATTTTATTACCATTTACGTTTGTTTACATGGAACTTAATTATTTTTTATGGAAATTAAGAAATGTTTCAGATTTACCTCATCCTGAACTGCCACATACACCTTCAAGTGTGGAACAAGTCTGAAGCCAAATTCGTAGCTGACGTGAGTCAGAGTTTCCAACATGGAATCACATTCTACTCTTAACGTCAGGCGCCTCAATTCTGAAAATTCCATTAAAACAATCAACACAATATGTTATGCAAGAGGTACAATATGTTGAGCAAGAGGTACAATTCCAAAATTCTTTGAAGATTTCCGGAAGAAACTACCAAAAGATATGGCTTATGAAATATCTATTTCAAGCATAAGAGGATCATGTAAAGTTATTCACAATCATTTATATAAAATCTGAAATGAAAATATTCAAATGTAAAACAAAATTCAATGTTGTTAAAATGAAAGTTTTGTAAAAGTGCTTAGTTTAAGTCTGCTGGCAAACACCATTATGGTGTCAGCAGTAAATAAATATTTACGTTTCTTCTTCTGTGGATAAGATATAGAATTTTTTTTACTCATTCGATAAATTAGCCTCAAATTTGGCTTACCTGTTAATTTTGAGAAGGGTGATTCGCTTTTAAAACCTTCAATCTGAGCATCAGAGAAAACTGCCCTCTCTGCTGGGTCCAGTAATTGAGCCACAACATCCGGAGAAAGGCCACTGAAAACACAGTCCATGTTGCTCCATAATTTAGCCCATTGAATATTGATCGTCATGGATTTTAAGTGTGGGCAAAATTTTGGGAATTCCAGCAAAATCCATGATATTATAGTGGTGGATTCGTGAAATTCCAAATCCTCAATTTGTGGAAAGAAATTTTGGACGACCGGAAGAAGATGTTCACGTAGATTCCAGACTTCCAACCGCTTGATTTGGGATCCCCAGGAAGAATTGTTAATCTCAGGTAAATCCCGATCGATCCAGCAATTAGTCCATAAACGAATTTCGCTGGCATTGGGAAATATTTTCTCGAGTGAAGTACCGGCTGAGACAAATCTTCGCTTGCAATCAATGTATTTTCCGTATTTTCGGAAAATGAGTGCTTTCACCCCTTTTAATTGAGGCATATTTTCAAATACCCACTTTGCTTTAGGCTACATCTCAAAGGTGCGTAAGCTATCAGCGCTGCTTTGTAAAATGGACAATATCAAATGCTTCACCATTGTGGATTCTTCCTCCACGTAACGAGAAGTAAGCAGATTTAAGGAGAAGAAAGATAATTTGGGCTGGAGCTGTGCCAGCTTTTCAAAAGCCGACACAACTGTCAATCCATTTTCAGCATAAACTTCTAGGTCCCACAAGTTGTAAGTGACGGACTTCAAAGCTTTGGCTTTATCCGCAATCACAATAGCATCAATACACGGAAGGGGCAAGTCAAGGATTTCTTCCAGATTTGGTCCAATTTTCAGAAACTTCCCCAATGTTTCGAAATGGGAATTTTCATCCCATTCAAATTGAACCTTCTTGAGTTGTTTAAGTTGGTACATGGACAATTCCGGGTTAAAATCTTCATACCCCGGTGAGTCTTTCTTAAATATAATGGAAGAACAATCTAAAGTCTTCAGGTTGGGGAAGTTAGTGAGAAGAAAAATGGAGAATGTGCTGAGATGCACTCCGAATACGAGAGAAAAGCGCAAGTGCTGAACGAGAGGTCCAAATTTCAAGAGGAAGTCTTCTACGCTGCGGTCTTGACGCTCAAAATCAAGACCACTTATCCCTAAGCTCAGCACCACCATCTCTTTGTGAGTGAGTAAGGCCGTCTCCAAAGTTTTGGTCACGTCCTCTAAGCTTAACTCGTATCTTCGTAGATTACCTTGATTAAAATTAGTTTTGCCAAGAAATATTTGCTCGGTATGCTGAATGTTCATTAGAATGTCATATTGGACGGAGACCAAGGTCTCGGCTACTTCTTTCCAATGCCTACTTACGCCCCAGCAGTTTTCCAAGTCCTCTGGGTTTAGGAAGCTAAAAATATTTTTGAGGATCTAAAAAACCAGAAAAATGTTTTGAAAAACTGGAATACACGCAGTAGTCAAGGGTGGGTAATATAACAGTAAAATGATTCTTACGGGATGCTCTGAGAAGGCGGCATTTTCAGTAGTCAAGTCATTGACTGGATCTTGGGGCGGAATTTGCTCCAAAATGTTGACATCATCAATTGGGGGTTCCTCCTCTCTGCATTGATTTTTGGCAAAACGCTGTTGGGGAGGTGATGCTTCCATTTCTAATATGGAGATTGGATTTCTAAGAAAAAGATTCAACAGCAATAATTATTGTTATTATTTCGTGTTGAGTTCACGAAATAATCATTATTGCGTAAACTCAGCTTGAATGAAAAAAATTAAAACAACGATTTATTTTTAGCTTCTGTTCATATTACCGATTACCGCTATTAGAACGCTTGTTTTTCACAATAACAAGCGGTTATGCTCAGTAGTGGGAAAATGAGTTCGATGTTGTTTTTAATTAATATCTTTTAAAAAACTGTATTGGGCAATAATGATTTGTTATTTGTGTAGGCAAAAATATAAAAGCCAAGAAAGAAGAGAGATTCGAATGCACTCATTCACAAATGATACATAAAAGGAAGGAAAGGCGTCTGAAGCAAAGTCAAACTCAAGAATGAAGACATGAGGATGAAAGTATGCGACCAAAAGCATTCTTTTTATATTGTTTATAAAAAGCCTATTCCAAAAGTAAATTGCTTGGTATGGTGTTTTCTATGTACAGTTCTTGGTTCATTGCTCCTTGAATTTCCACGAATGGATTTTTCTTCACAAGTGTGAAAATAGAAGGGGAAACACGTCAAATTAAAGAATTCGTTGATATGTTTACTAGAAGGTGAAATGAAAAAAACATATGTATAGACAAAATAAATTATTAAATTCAAATCCTAGTTTTTAAATTGTTATGGTCTCGCATATATATATTATACATTGTATACATATATTGTATGTAATTCGTGAAGAATAACCTGCTTTAATATCAATGCTGTAGTTCAAAGTAATAAAATGTTTCGATTATGTTAGTTTTCTTCAAGCAGGGGGTATTTAACAGACAATAAGCGGCTTAAACTGCTCGCAAACCTCTAAGAGTATTAAAAGGTTCTTCTGTAAAAATTTCTGTCCGTTTAGTGGTCCGATCCTAAAGTATTCCCTATATGTGTGGTGTGAGCTCTCCTATATGACTATTAAATATTTGTGGATGCTGATATGAGTATATAAGAACTATTGCAACTTTATAACCATAGTTATTTAGTTGTTAATTTATCTGCCACAGCAGCATTTCCACCGTATCGGCCGAAATTCGGCTAAAATTGATTATATGGTGTAATTATTGCTAAGGTCCACAATTTTGAAGCAATGAATTTAAGAGCCCATCGCATATATGCTGAAGGTGATAATGATCATAAATGTTTACTGTCAAAGTGAATGTAGTCAGTGTATTGCTGAAAATCTCCAGGAAGGGTTGGTGTAAGAGCGAGCAATTAAATAAATATTTATTGTTACTTGAGTATTAACTTATTTAAATCATAATACGGTTGTTTGCTTTATGGCATAGTAAACTACTCAGAATTTGTGTTTCACTCTCAATTTTATTGTTGTTGATTCAAGCCAATGCTATAACCTCGATCCTAGATTTGTATACAAGTTTCGCCTATGGCTACTAAATGAAGTGCAATTTAAAAATCGGTCGGCAAAGGCCAATCTTTTAAACTAATTACATATTGTTCTTATATTTTCTCAAGTGAGAATGATATTAAAATGAAAGGGATATTTTTTATTTTTATAATTATTACAGGGCATGTAATCCCTTAATATTTTAAATGTTGAAATGTAAGTGTGTACTCGAAAAACGCTACATCGAAAAAATGTAACTCATTCAGATCTCCGTTTAAGTAAGACCTATTCATTGATAAATTCAATTTGCATGCGCAAAACTCTCAATTCACTAAATACACAATGGTCGGTTTCGTTAAGTCTTGCTCTTTGTGTGTAAGGCAGTGGCTTACACACAGGGGGGTACAAGGGGTACAGTGTACCCCCCACTAAAACCCCAGAGGGGTACAACCATGTATCTGTACCCCCCAGAAATTTTACAAAATAATGAAAAATGGCGTATTTTATACTATTTTACCGCAGTTTTTACCAAAAATTTTAATTTTGTCTTGATATTTTGCTAATAATCTCAAAATTCACACTATTTTTGCCTATTTACATTCAGTTTTGATAAAAAGTCCGGGGTGAAATTGAATATCCGGGGGGTAAAGGTAATGGGTTGTACCCCCCGCCCCTGACTCCGTTGTTAAGCGCCTGGTGTAAGGGGTAGCCGTCAAAATCCAGATCTATCTTGCTTTCTGCAAAAAGATTATCGGAAGTTCATTAGAATTGTTTGCCCCATTGCAAACGTTTTTGGATTTGTGATTTCAGGAAAAACTTTAAATATCTAAGCAAAAAGTACCTTCGGTGTACTCCTGCAAGCTCTTTGTATCCACCATCACTTTCAATTCCGGAAGCAGATTAAAACCAAATTCATTCGCTACTGGAGACAGATGAACAATTCGCAATATTCGCACACGCTCATTGTTCAGGATTAACTTCAACTCTTTTAACTCTGAAAAATAATTTTAAAAAATGTGTCACAAGCATGCATTTTATATTCACAATTAGTCTGTATCAATATTTATGTACTTTGGCATGTCTGTTTTATAAAAACTACCTTTCAATTTGCAAATGACGGAACGATCTTTAAATTCCTGAATCTGTTCTTGAGTAAAATCCTTCCTCTTTGCTGGGTCCTCAAGTTGATCAATTACTTCTTCGGGAAGACCAGTAAATGCGCTGTCGAGTCTCAAGGGTAGTGTACCCAACCATTTATCCATTTCAAGGGAAATCGTAAGGGATTTCAACTGTGGCCAACATCGGGATAATTTTAGCAAACGTGTGGATAAGTACGTTGGAGGATTTCTCATTTGCAACTGCTGAATGAAAGGGAAGCGTGTTCGCATGAAATACATGCACCTCGTGCCCATGTCATTAATACTTAGCTGAGTTATTCGGCCACGGATTTTAATGTTTGTTGGCAAATAACGATTAATGCCTGCCTTATCCCATCTCGACCCCAATATAATCTTGCTTACATTTGGGAATATTTCCACTAGTGGCATCTCTGCTGGGAAAAAGGGGTCTACATCCCTAGAATGATCTGGAATTAATTCCAGCTCTTTTAATCCTGTTAATGGAGGAAAATATTGAATTTCATGGGACCTTACAGGAGGGATGACAAGGGATTCTAAGCTTTCATGGCTGCTCTGCAAGACAGCGAACAAGTAAGGTTTGACCAATTCAAATGTGTTTGGAGGACATTCCCGAAATTGATCCGGTTTTATTTCGAGTGAGGTTAACTTTGGCTGCAATCGTGCCAATTTTCTATACGCTGTCACAACTGTCTCTCCAGGTAGATCACAACTCCCTCCAAATAAGTGTGGAAAGGGCTCAATGTCGCACAAAGACTTTAGACATTGACCTTTCCGAGCAGCGACGACAGAACTGATCATTTCAAGAGGAAAATCTTGAATCTCAACCAAGTTTTCAGGTATTTTCAAAAGGTATTCCATACTTGAAATGCAATATCCCCGTCGTCCAAACGAAATTGTCCTCAGCTGTTTGTGTTTATTCTGGACTACGTCTGGGTTGAACCAGCGCTCATTGTGACAAATGTGAAGTAAACCGCAGCAATTTAATTTCTTGAGGTTAGGGAATTTCTGGAGCAGCAGCGTGCAAAAGTCATGTATATCAAGGTTTAGTACGAGGGGGCCGATTTTTGAAATAAAGTCCATTACTACGTTGTCTTGGATATCGACGTATCCCAAAAAACTAAGGCCAATGGAAACTTTTTGGTTGAGCAAAACATCTAGTATTTGCGTGACTCCCGCAAAGTCCGTCCGTTGGGTGAAAATCTTTGGGTTGTAACGATCCCTCTCTCCAACGAGGATGTTATAATTGAATGAAGAAGGATAATTATCAACCCTTACAAGTTTGATTTCGTAATGGGAAAAATCAAAGGGATCAGCAGCACTTCTCCAGTCCTGACACACGTTAAAGCATGAGTCCAAATCCCCAGCGTTCAGAAATGTAAAAATCTCTTTTAGGATCTGAAAACAAAAGTCATCCCGTTATTTTTCTCACACCTCAAGGTCACATTGAAACTGAAAATAAACGTGCTTTTCTAAAAACACACATGTACTTGTAGGCAGTTTCAAATGCACAAATTATTAGCCTTGAATATCACATAGCATATGCGGGGGAAAATTTCTACATTACCAAGAAGTTGGACAGGGCGTCCTGAACAAAGCTGCACTTTTCTGATTCGATGGGTGGAGTTTGGAAGCCTGAAGACCCGCATCCGTTGAATTCAGCTGGGCCAAAATTCGGATTATCGTCCCCAGTGGGTTGGTATCCTCGCGTAAAACTTCCATTCTCATAAGTTAATTCCATGGTTAAGAGATGTGTTTGCTGTTCCTAAAAAGAAATAATTATTTTAATTCAGACTTTAAATACATCACTGAATGAACTAATTCTATAAGATAATAATAATTCCATTTAATATTTCAAATTACAGGAAATAAAGAATCTTTATCAGAACCATAGGAACTAATACTTGTATGTAAGTACAAATAATATAAAAACTATTTCCCTTTAGTTTTACAGGAAAAAGTGGAAACAAGCACTCCTGCTAAATTCCCGCGTTTATTACCTTCTTTCTTCTTGTTAGTTAGCCAACTAGTATTATATATTAGTATCCAAGCCCTGGCTTTTAATAATGCCTGTACAAAACAAGCACCCCAGGCAAATTATTTTGCAGAGAAGCTACACTTAAAGAATTTATAGATGACAGTATTTCAAAACACCAGTTTTTAAATCTCTCAAAAAATCAAAAATTCTTGCGTGACGCCCACAGACCACAGAAAAGTACAACTCAATGCTGATAGCAATCCACTGTGGAATGATTAAAATTAAAGCCATTCGTTTCCCACTCTCTCTCTCTCATCCTCTCATTATCTTATCTTTTTTACTTGTTTGAATTTTCAGTGCAGCTGATTAGTGCACCGCATGGGTACAAAAACGCGATACCCGTACCCGAATAAATCTTCGGGTATATTCCAAATCAGTACCTTTACTCGTACCCGGGAACATATTTCGGATACCCGTACCCGAAAAGTACCCGTATCCATAATTTACTGACAGTATTGGCAGTATCTGTCAGTGGGTATTATAAAATTGAAGAAAAATGCTAATTCCACAACAGTTCCAAAACCACAAATAGATGACTTGTCTATCGATTTCTCACTTTTCCTTGTAAACATGAAATGCTGAAATGTGTGGGGTATTAGTCTTCCGGGCACGGGTATATTCAACCCATGATACCTGTACCCGTTTGTGTACTACCCAAAGCTTTTGTGACGATACCGGTACCCTACCCGGGTACTTTTGGGTATTTTTGTAAATCTCCAAACTGTACCTTTACCATACCCGTACCCGAGTACCCGCGGGTACATGAGTACCCGTGCGATGCACTGCAGCTGATTCACAGACCACGAGGGATGCCGTTAAAAGTTATATTAAAGTCATAACGTCATAAGTCAATGCTCCGCGATAAATTCGTGCCTTCGCATGGGTCAGTATCAATTCTGACCATCTCCTTGTACCCCTTCCCCTTTCTCTCGATTGTTTTAGCTATTTAAAATTTGGCGGCTGACTTCCGGATTATTTTGCCTCTTCCCACCCATCATATTTGCTTTGGGTATTTACATATGTCAATTATTGGGTCATTTTAGAAACGTTCCGTGACAAACCTTCCTATACTTCTGACTCTCTTCATTGCCATGGACTTCAGTTTGGGTATTTATACCGAATAGGACAGGGTTTGGGTCACACGCACGCATAGGTGTGCAATCGACGTCATGAGAAGTCAACGTTTGTAAACATGTAAATATTGAATTTTATATTTGAAGACAACTAAAATATTATGTTTTGCTTTAAGTATGGTTTTACAAATACAAATCTTGAAATGCTGAGATATTTTACCATCATTGACAATGGAAACAAATACACTAAATGCTTGTGAGTTCGCAGTGTTAGGATTAAAATAGGATGAATTGACTTTTCCCCCTAAGTGGATAACTTTATGATCGGATTAATCTGTATACTTGTTCTTGTTACGTTCCTTTGTATCAATTGTAAACAAAGGTAACCTTACCGTAGGGTTACGATTAATTACTGCGGCTTTTATTTTGAATTTATTTTGAATTTTAAATTCCTCAAGAAACTATTTTCAAAAACTGTGCAATCCATTTCAACTTATGTAATGGTTTCAAACCAAATCATTCCGCTGAATTAAATACCATACCGTACTATACAAATTTCATTGATACATACCCTTTAATCTTCTTTTATTAAAAGATTTCGGATGACGCCTTCAAAATTAAGATTCCAAATTTTAAAAAAAACTAGAAAACTAGGGAATTCTAGAAATGGACCAAAGTAATGTTCACAAAAACTGTGAAGGAAATTGCTTCAGCATTTTGAAGTAATAATAATTGTGTTGAAAGACAATTAATGAACATAGACAAACGGACAAGGTTATTTTACAAGGGGGCTCCTACCACCCTAAAAATCGTGTGTAAGGGTGCTACAATTTCTCGCAGTGGCAGGGCATAGATATACAGTGCAAAATAAGTATAAAATGTATTCAACACTGTAACATCTTTCTGTATATGATAAATGCACATGACATATATATTCATAATGGGAAAATGGAAACATGAAGTGCATTCAATTCTGGCACACAGTTCCACATAGCGTAAGACTTTCTGAGCATTGCATTGCCTCGGAAATATAACGCTAAAGAAAGATGGCAAATAAAGTATGACACAGACCGCAGCAGGCAAGTTGAAAGTAAGAGAGTGTAAATTTGAATAAGATTAATTTCAATAAATACAAAAGGAACAAAAGGTTTGTATAGCACATGCAAAGCCTTGGAAAGGTATAGAGCTACAATATGCATATGCATAGAGACACGAATATTTTACGGTATTGAGATTGAGCATATACGTTGAGATTTCAGAGTAGAAATTTACAAGAGTTATTTCGACAAACGTGCATGTACATAATTTTTTAGGGCGGCGTCAGTCCCTAGTAAAATAGCCTTGTCAATACATCCACGCTTATTGCCCGTGTTCCTCATCACGATTACTCAAAGAACACTTGGACTTGGACTATGTTCAAAAATTTTCTGGGCTCTACTTTGTAGGCATACTATGTACAGATTCATTACTCATCATTAAGCCCACCAATGCCGCTGCAAATTATGAAGTTTCAAGGCATAAAAGGAAGAGCTACATGCATATTTGGGTATTACTGTATTGCATGTGCATGAATATTTTTGACCGCTCTTTAAAATATCCTTCGGGACCGACCAGTTTTAATGCTTTTGTGTGCATCGAAATACTCCCATGCTCATCCATTCATTCATGTCAACATCACTCAGGTCAATGATAGTCCCTCAAAACATTGGGTCATGAATGAACAGTCATGCATAATGAGAATAAAAGACATCGATAAGCCACACAGCACATCTGCCTGGAACAATTGCGTAAACATAAACGAATGAGTCAGTGTGAGTCATATCTATGTTAATCCAAACTATGCTAATACTCTATTATCGCTGGCGTGCGAACGAGACCGAAAAGGAGTCGCAAATAAGTAACCCCTGTTAAAAGCTTGTTTTATTTATTATTGCTTTCTGTGGGTATTTTTAACCAAGAGTTGCCACAGTGGAGTATTGACAGCTTCGGATTTGATTGTAATTGGCACTTGGGGTCGTGCAATCGAATCCGGGTAGGACCAAAGATGTTTGTCCATTTGGAACTCCTCAATACAATGATGGTTAATAAGCGTGCTTGTCTATTTGACAGCTGTCGCCGTGGTCAGATACAATCCCGCGGACGAGATTCCCGACGACTTTAATCCCGCGGAATTTATCCCGAGGAGGTAATCCCGAGAAATTAAAACGCTAATCCCGCTGTACATTAATCCCGCCAACGATAATCCCGACGA
>JAQFXU010005609.1:0-11406 GCA_034693705.1 Spatulosminthurus flaviceps | reverse complement strand
GACTGCGTTTGAAAGCTATAAGTAAAGTTTAATATGAGCAACAGCTGTAAATATTTGTGGCAATTTAGAATTTTCTTGTAGGTTTCAGAACTTGCTTTTTGGATAGCTCATTTTCATTGTGTTTTCGGTTGGATGGGATGCGTTAAGAAAATATAAGAAGAATTATAAAATACGTACAAATAGTAGATAGTGTACTTGTGATGAAGGTAGCAAGATGAGGATGAAGAACGCATGTTTACATCGGCAAGTTTAGTCTGACAGAGACTTGTATATCTTTCGATGTAGTACTTGATATACGTATGTTATAACTCACAAAGCAAGTAAATATACTTCATACAACTCTCTATGGTGTATGGTGTAGTATTTTACACAAGTGAGTAGTAGTAAGTCCAATGCACGCGCAGATGTAGGATTTTTAGTGGAACGAGTGTTAGTAGTTGTTGTTGAGTTCTCTTACCCCATTGCATTGGAAACATGTGTGTGTGTGCATTTAGTTTGTATGGTGGTACTCGCTCCGTTCAGTCCTCATCCGGATCGTGGGGAATCTAGGAAACGATCATTCATCCTCACAGTGACTTAGAGAAGTCTCTAGGACAAGCATCGAAATAATTTTTTTGAAGTGAAGAAAGTGCAGAGGAGGATGTTAATTCGTAGTTGCTACTCCACTTGTTACTGAAAATGGTTGTGCATGCAAAGCATTGTCATCGCTTACACCAGCAGACTATACTGTAGTAAAAGTTGTTCTGCACAAATAATCCGTACGTCTTGTGTTTCATCTGTAGCACTAATTATATTGATCTATAATTTCGTGTTTACGTTAGTTACACTATCTCCCTGCTACCTGCTTACATAATCGTTCAGGTAGTAGATGACTAGTGACAGGTTGCGTTGTCTCTATATAAATATAATTGTATTGTGCAAATGACAAAAATTTAAGGAAATTGGTAAACTTGGCAAACCAATCGTGCTTCTACTGGACTTGAAAATTTTGTGTGGGTGGAATGTTAATGTGTATATTGTAGCAAGAGCTGTAAAATCATCTCGTACTGCGTTTTATGCTCTCAACTTTCAATTTCATTTTATTGCCATTACCCACACATGCCAAATAACTGTCTGAATAACGTATGCATATGATGTATGGGGGAAATAACTTGAGGTTCAAAAAGACCTTCATATCTTCGTCAATAATAGGATGATGATGATGATCAAATAGGATTTTATTATATACGTCCACGTTTGTACAGCACATACTTATGTGTATTTACAATTTTGGGTGCTCATGCTGTAAATACTTGCCTTGATGCCCATTTTCTGGTCGGTTGTTACGCACTGTAGTATTTTGTGAGTGTCTGTGTGTATCTACTCGTATTGTCTGGAAGGTAATCATCCATTTTTAAGTGCCTTTTTATTCGGATGTAGTACTTACTGCAAAAGTTCATATACAATCTAGTATCTACAATAAAATCTTTGTACAGAAACTGAAGTACGATGTGTGCACATTCTCTTATGACAAATATGTTTGGTAATAAGAACAAGGGAGAGGGAACTTAAGTGATTGCTGTTGCCAAGCCAAGACGGACACACCTGTGTAAAAACATTTCCCTGCGTGTCTATTTACGTCAGTTTTAATATCGATGGTGACCTTTCTTCACAGTAGTGAAATCAGTGAAGAGGTTTGAAGAATTTCACGGAAGTTTACTCTCAACATCCTGTATCCCTCTGACAATCCCTGAGCATTATACATAGTGCATGTGAATATACATGTATAAAAGTATTGGTTCGGAAATTAAAGGGGAATCATTTCTGGAATGGTTTTTTGTCAAGTCGTAAAATCAGATTACCTTGTGTGCCAAGCTTCTATATATGAGGTTTTTTAAATGAACGGGATGATAATAATGGTGCATCAGACGGCTGTTGTTGGTTACTAACTTGCGTGAATTGTAATTTATTTTGTGAACAACTTACTTTACGATAAGTGCTTGAGTTACTTGATGCTCCTGTCTGTCGTTTTTTCTGTGCATCTATAAAATCTTGGAAGCTTTTTTCCCCGTACATTTTGGACCATTTCAAGTTCTTTTGGTGTTCTCTCTACCATATTTTAGGAGGCTTAAACTGTTGTGGAAAATTTGAATTTGTGGCATATGTTGTTAAAAACAGTGTATGCCTGTGAATGTTGCTTTCATTACCTCGGACTGTAAGTAGAGATAAATATGAAATCTCAAATGTGACTTTGCATGTTCCCAAGTGCGAACTTATGTTTCAAGTGTACTTACGCTTCTATACTGGTAGAGAGGTTGTGACTGAAGGTATAAATTGTGAAGTGAGCTCGTAAATAATTTAAAGAGTGACACATGTGCCCGGTGGTGCATGTATTTTGGCCATGAGTCAACAACTTAGAATAAAATTATAACGTTTGTCTTTGATTTTGACATTTTTAAAAATTATTTTTCCTCTCGTCTCTCTCTAAACGAATCATTTACTTCCATTTTATCCCCTTAACACGAATCATTTAATATTTTCCTGGCCATCTCCTCTTGTGATACTGGTTGTCTCTTTCTCTGGTACGATTCATTTACTCCTTTTTTGTAAAGGAGTTGATAATGAACGCTTTTTACAGAAGGGATTTTTTTCTCATCAAAGTTTGTCTCCAAAAGAATCATAATAATAATTGGATAAATTTATGAGGAGAAAAATGTGACCTGACTTGAAAATCAAATATTTTTTCTTGTAGAAAATGGCCATAAATTTGAAGAATTATTGAAGTTAGTTATCGAGATTTTACGATCATCTTTCTCCCTGCCTACGTAAAATTTCTGTACGTTTGTATCAAAGTTCCTATACATGAATTTTTTCATTGGACTTTAATATGACTGATACCACTAGTATAACTTGGAGAGTTAATCGGCTTTGATTTTGAGTTGACTTAAAAGGAAAACTAATTATTAATAATGGTATAATTTATTACTTAGACTTAGAAGGCTTATAGTAGAATCTCTAATGGCTGGCACATGGTAAAATAACCTTTACTGTAGTTGTTGTAGCTATATATATGTAGATAAAGCACATGTATTCTCAATGTATGCCATGTTGTTGTTGTCATTCGTGAACAAATTGAAATCAACGTACATGTACATATATGTTGATGTGTCATGTATGAAATATTTTTTAAGAAGCGACGTTAGCTTTTTAGTCATTCATTTCTTAATGATTGAATTCTGTTGAAATATTCACGTAGTATGTGCAAGGCTAGCTATGAAATTGCACCGTTAATTATTTCTTGATGTATTGAATTGCTAATTTATCCCCGTTGTGAGGTTAATTGTACTTGCATTTATTAGCAGTGTGGAGGCATTATTAGAGAAGAAGATATGCTGCAAGATGTATGATGTACTATTCATGCCTATGTTTATACATATGTTGTTGTCATTTTGTATTTGGAGTAAACTTGAGGCGGGTTCAACACTTGTCAGCTGAAGTTATTGCCTGGTCTAGGATAGAGAGAAGCTATTAGGGAGCAAATTATGGTTTGGAAATTTTTGGTTTTGTATCTTGTTCATGTGGGAAGGAAGGTGACACCAAGTTTTTGGACTTGACAACAAGCTAATTGAAAAGAATTCTGCAACATTTCCGTGCTGATCACGCATGAAATACTAAGGCTGGTCTAGAGATAAAGATGCTCTATAGGATATCACAGATAGATGCATAGGCAGGAAATCATTCCGTAAACGGTCGTTTATATTGCAACATATTTTTGTCCGTGTACCATATCCATCCATATGAAGGTGAAGCTTTTTCCTTAACTGAATTTGTAAAGATAGTCAAGTGTAATGAGCCACTTTGATATGTACTATGTACTCCCTGATGCTGAAATATACAAAGTCACTTCATACGTCTGTTTTCTTGTAATGTTGCAGTAGAAATGAGGGAACACGTTTCATTTGAAGGAAAGAGTAATGTTATTACACTTATATATGTATGTATGCATGTACTAATGGAGCGAGTAAAGGGAAAATTGGTTTGCATGTGTAGAATGTCTGTTAAAATAGTTACTAGTTTAGCAGTCCTCAAAGAATTTTTAAAAGCTCTTAGCTTAGTTAGCTACTTTATGTTAAGGAAGCATTACCTTATATGTGGAGAGAATTTGTAAAATCTTGAATAGAATTGCATTGAATTAAATTGCGGTTTCGGTAAGAAGGAATTTTGAGAGATTTTTCCTGGCTCCTACTTTGCTTTTATGTATATTGTTGTATTGGTAAGTACCGCATAGAGGATCTGCGTGCATACATCCATGCATTCCCTTTATGAATGTCTGAATTTACACCATAGGAAAGTAGTGTACAGTGGGATGAAAAAAGTTGTTGCACTTCTTGGGATGGTTTGTCCGTTGGTTCATCATGTGGTTCATCCTTTTTGTGCAGTATGTAGTCCAATGGGCACTGTCAGTGTAGGCATCGTAGAAACTTTTAAACGATGAGAAGATTGGCTAGGATTTTTTCTTTTGGAGTTTTAACTGAATGCGATGGATGCCAAGGGCACTTTGATTATAAGTTGGTCGGTTTGGTTGTTTGTAACATGATCGACTGCTTAAAGACTGGCTTGACTCTGCGTGTTTCGTCGGATAAAAATTATGTTCAAAATTCTGCAAGGAAGTAACCGTGTAGTTACCACATGGAAAGAAAACATAAGCTTATTAGGAACCTAATGTGACGTAGTAACTGTATCATATAGGATTATCATTATTTGGTAGGTTTTTAAATGCCGTCGTGATGAGGGAGAATGTGGATTAAAAGATGCCTTTTGGAAAAGAAATTAATGTTCATATGTTGTTACATGTCGTTCCTTCTGTCAGTGGCTGTGTAAAGTTCGTGTGTGTGTGTGTGTGTCGTTGCGAGGGTGGTTCCTGAAGGCTTTTGGAAATTCAGCTGGTATTGGTGTGCACTTATTTGGAAAATGAATATTAACTTTTATGAGATTTTAGTCGACATTTTGTTTTAATCTTTATCGAACGAGGAAAGCTTTGTAAGGTAGAAACTGCTGTTATTGAAGGTAGTAAGCACACAGTAAAATGATGGTATAAAAAAGCCGGCAATGGAAATATAAAAGAGATACAAGGAGTAGTAAGATGACCAACTAAAAGCTTGTGTAGGATTGTTGTTTATTAACCAAAGCATGACAGATGAGAATCTTTTGAATGCTACTCTAGCTATATAGGCAAATGTTTTTCAAGTATGTGTAACCAAATAAAATGACAGGAGGACGTCGGAAGTGTGTGAATATTTTAGTGAGGAAGTTATATGCTTATATGTATATTCAGAAATATTACGACTACTGACTACCGTTGCGTTGTTGTATAGAAGCTTGTAGAGGATGAATAGTATAGTTTTTACATGCAGAGATATCGAGAGCGAGATAGAGGTTTTAGAATCAAAACGGAATAAATTCAATTTAGCAAATTTTGCAGGAACTGCAAATGATTTTTAAAAGCAAATTGGTAATTTAGGTATCCGAAGGAAAATCTGCGCGTTCTAAGAGGGCAGTTAGGTGCTTGCATTTAACTAACTTTGCCCAATAGTGACGCAACAAATAGCTGTTATATGTAAAATTATTTTGTGATATTAACAGGGGATAAAATTATATGCAAACATGTCGCCATATGTTTCAAATGAAATATTGCACATATCACCCCATTGCATTGCTTCATGTGGTAAAAAGTCCTCCGACAGCCCATGCCTGTTTTTAAGTAAAACGATTTTTAAAAATAATGGGCACATTCTGTTTTGATTCTCAGTCCTTTGTATGTTGCAATTGTTACATGTAAACACATGGATACAAAAATATAATAGTTTTGAGTGAGTACAATCAAGGGAAGTAAATTGTGAGAATTGTGCCTTGCTGAGGCTGGGTGGTAGTAAAGTTGAGATTGTTGACTTATTACGGAACGACAAATGATAATAAGAAGTAATCATACCATTCTCTGTTGTTCCTAATCTACTCTTCGTCTCTCAGTTCTCACACTAGTAAAAAAGTTCAAATCATGAGAATTTTACCGGCAATCCGCATTGTTTATGTAGGAGTAGGTACAACGTTGTAGGAATACATAAATATATGGCGACAAAGTATGTATTATATGTACCTCTACGTAATACTTATAGTAGGGGTAAATGTAAAGTTACATTTCGTGAATGAATTCCATACCGTGCTATTGTTATCTTCTCGTCCCGAATGTTTTGCTTCTCATCGTAATGAGTGGATGGATGACCGTGTTGAACTCTTAGTTCTTCATTTCTTTAATACCAGGGTACTCTGCGAGGGAATCATTGTTTCAATCAAATTACACTAGGGAATTACAATTATTATTCTTCTCTCTCAAGTTTGTCTGTATGTCTGTAAAGATAATAAGTGAGAGAGTGAGACTGATTTGCAAAAACGGAACAGGGGATTTGGTGTAGACAATTTACCATTTGAATTTATACCTGTACGTTGGCATGTGACCATCTATATATGCACTAGTGTTGTGCTCAGTGGCTAGTGGCTTAATGGTGGTGTGAGATTACTCAGTTTCCAAGCTTTGATCATGTCTTCAGAAAATTATTTACTTCTGTATTTTCCTGCCCATCTTTGTCGTGAAAAAAATTAATGGAAAGGGTGCAAAGAAAGTTCAAATATTAAGACCCAAGATGGAATGTAAAAACATGCGTTGCTCTTGTACTTGTAGTGTTACTTTGAAAACAGTTAACTTTCTAGGGATGGGAAGATGTAAGAAGGCTTAGGAGCATGTGTGCCCTCATCCTACATATGTTTATAAAATGAAATAAGTACAAGTGTAGTAACCCTGAATGATATGTAAATTATTAGCAAATTTACTATTCTCTTTGCGAAATCAATGAGAATCAAAGTAATTCAGGTCGTAGGGAGAAGCAATGCTGAATACTTAACAACAACAATGCATAATTAAGAATATAAGTGTAGCTTATGTGATCGCTTTTGCTTTTGGTACTGCTTATTACTTATAGTCCCGCTGTACTTGTACTACTATGCTATTGCTACCACTGCTCCGCCTCTCACGGGAAGTGAATTGAGGGTAAATGTCAAGCTTTTCTGATGGAAACGGGAATATGGGGGAAAGATTCTCAAAGGAAACTGAAACTGAAGGAAAGGGTTGATTTATTATTTTTACAGGAGAATTGAAGTGTAACGACTTGCGAACGTTATATGGTGTTTCTGAAATCCTGAAAATAAACTTTTTGGTACATAATCTTAAGTATCATCTGCCGGTATTTGTGAATTGGAGTGACTGTTTTGGAGCTGAACTTACTTCTTTGAACAAATATTCTTCTGTCTGTTGGGAAGGAAAAAGAAGAAGTTGTTTCTCCAGAGTTTTTCTATCGGTTCTTGGTTCATGTTCTACTTAAACCGTGACTCTTTAACTTCGATTCCCCTGGCTGACTCACTCGTTCATTCGTCGTTTTCGTCCAACTATTGTTTTGATAAGATGTTCTTGTGATCTCCCGATTTCGAACAAGCACAATGAGTTTGTTGATCCTATAAAAAGTGAGCGGAGGCTGTCGCTACTCGCTAAATTCGTGCATACAGCTACTATACAATATTTCATGAGTGTTGTGTAGTAGTTGTTTTTAATTTCAATCCACCCAATGGTTAACTTAAGAAACGCCATGGTGCAGTTGAGCGACAAGGAGAAGGGATTCAAAGGGAATCATGACAATAAAACCGCTGTGAAGCCGCAAGTAAGATGGTCATTTCTGTCAAAAAAAATTATTTTCGAATACCTACTACCGTAACATGTAACATATAACTGACAATACAACATACTATGATGCTATTATTATTATTATTATTATTATTATAATTCCTATTTTGAACGGGCTCGATCTATACTTTAACGATGTATTCCCTAAAAGTGCTCTGATGGACTTTATGTAACTTGTATTATGTATCTTCAAAAAAATCTCTCCGATTCTATTACCGTTTTTGCTGTTCTCATGCTACACGTATGCATTTGTAAGTATAACATAGGGATATTTTTTTTGCACCTTTGTCCACGTTAAGCACAGTGATTCTTCCTTAATGTGTTTCGTAGTAGATTTATTCGTGTACTCTGAACTTAATAAAGTAGTTCCGTGTGCTAATAAATAATGGATTTCGTGACGTAAGTATTCCTTCCGTCCATTGCGCAGTTCGCTTACACCATTATTCCTTTACCTCCTCCGTAGGACTCTGTAAATGTACAAGACGTTATTTTAGTACATAGGAATTATTCATGAGAGTTAAGATTCTGCAACTATCAGTTGGATTTTTGTTTTCCGGTGATTTTAGTAGTGAAGGGGAAAAACTGTCTTTTAAATTTTAATTCAAACGGTATATATGGCTTATCAGATCACATTTCAGTGATAGTGATATCAGTCCCCCTGCCATGAGCTTTATATGGTACTCTACCATCATGTATGTATACGTCCTAAAATTCTTTGTTGCTGATGTTTCTACCATTCTGTCCTTTCTTTCTTATTACATTGATTTCTGAAACCAGTACAATTTCATTTCAAATCATTGACATGAGAAAGATTTTAGATTGTATTTGAATAATGCTTGCCCTCTGAATTTTCATGAATTGTGAGCCCAGCAGCGACAGTGCCGAGTCGAGTATGCAAGGGAAAGTCATTTGGAATTCTTTGAAGTTTTTCCGCCTAATGTCGTATTTTCTGTAGTTTACATGCGTCAATTTTCTGTGTTCCTTTCTACCTACGTAGGTGTATGTGAATGTAGGAAAGGTTGCGAGGAACACACTGCAATTAGGGAGCTCGGGGAAGAAGAATGTGCATGAAGAATTGAAGAAGCATGAAGGAATACGCAAATGCATATTGGAATTTATCAGGGGAGGTAATTTGATTAGAGATTTTAGGAATAGGGAATAATAACTACGACCTACACAGAGGATCGTCATCATCATCACATTACATGTATCGGCAATGCCGTTGGCTTTGGTCATGAGCGCGTAGCAAGTGCTAGTAGATAGACATATATAACTACTAGTGCTGGATTTAACAGGTAGAACAACACAGGAAGCTATAGAAAGGTGAGATGTGTTAGAACACATGCTCTTTCTTAGCTATGCTGAAAATTAAGACGGGGCCTGGTAATTTGCAAATGTATCTAGAGACTCAAAGGCTGAGGGGAATGGAATATCTGACATAATCGTGACTGGTTGTTTCCATTGGCTATGGATCTTACTAACCGTGACATGATTATTTTAGATAAGGTTCGTCTTGTACGTCTCTTCCCGCGAATTGCTAATCTAAGTGGGAGAAAATTCATTTACGAAAAGTGTTTTTTCTGTGTTGTCTGTACTGAGTAGTGTGTATGTAGTTTGTAGCATATAAGTTTGTGTACGTCTTCTTGTTTATGTACATAAGTGCATATTTGTTTTTAAATTCTCAGGAATTGCCAGTTAAGATTAATAGCTAGAGGCTTTATTGACATGCCAAGGTAGGACACAGTGTTGTAATATGGGGGATGGATGAAGTTCTTGTGTATGATTTCTCAAATAACGTGTGGCGTGTGTTGTATGCACACATTAGTAATCTGGTAATGACTTAAATATATAAAAGAGAGATTTCTGTTTTTGGACTTTATGTGTTGGCTACAATCATCCATCCGACCTTCACAATTCCCTTCCCAGTTTTCACAAGCGAAAGGCTTTACATTTTTTATGTCGTCAGCATGAAATGTGCTAAGTGAAAACAAGGTGGAATCTGGTTATTTTAGCAAGGAAAAGGCTTGCTCAAACAATTTATGTGTGTACTGCTCTGTTCTTTTCATTTATACTTGAAGTTCTAAATAAAGTCAAAATGGCCAGGGATAACTATTACGTCGTGTTTTTGGCTGTAAACGTGTGAGTACATGTCCCTGTGGGCCATATTTAAAAGCTATATACTAAAAGTCTCCCGTAAAATTGTCAATGCTGATTTGCAAATTGATACTTGTGTATAACCCCAAGTGCAAAATGTATCGTGTATGTACTCTGATTAGCGGCGGAAAGATTTACTTTTTGTTAGTACTGGAGATCTATTTACACTGTTAGGTAACGTTTAAAAGGCTAGAGGAAAGATATGTCGCCAATATCAAAATATGCTTGATAACGTGTAGCAATGAGACAAAGGTGAGATAAAAGTTCTTACATCACTTGCTGGACAAAAATAGCTGATGGTGAAAAATTCTTTGGATAGCTACATTTCTAACCATGCATTAAATCGTAATAGTTGTGGTATTTTTTGAACCAAGTTTGGGATTTTAAATGACTCTGACCTTTCATCCTTCCAGCCATTCAATAATGTTTTACATGTTAATAATAATTGAAGGGTAATTTAGCTTTTCACCCATGGATTTTGACATTCACCTGACCTGATCTTGTTGTTTCTGGGTTATTGATGTGAAAAAGTTGTGGCATTGGATATTGTAATTATTATATTACCGATAGCATTGTGAAAGAGCATAGATTACGTCAAAGAAATAATCCATGTGCAGAGTTTTCGCTCCAAGTTAACACTCTATCATTATTTTGTTAGGATCATTGTTTATTGGATTTTTTTGTAAAGCTCATAGGTTTGGTTCGAGGCTGTATTTTCGAAGAAGGAAAGAAAATTTCTGGGTGTTTTATTGTGTAGAGTTTGTGGGCGAGATTTTCAGGATGATGAGAGCGTATGCGATAAATATTCCTAGGACGTATTGTATTGTGCCACAAGCCTGCCTTTGGTTAATCGACCGGTAGGTTTTACTCCCATTGTGAAACTCTCCCCGAGTATCAGCATGTGATGTGGCTAGTGGTGATACATCTCTCTTTGCAACAAGTATTATGTACGCATGTAGTATGCAGTACTTCCTCGTTGAATGGAACGCGAATACGAGGAACATTATGTCTAAAGAAAAATGCTAATTTCCCCAATACGACAAGCTGCAGGAAAAAAAATGAGTTGGAACAGAGAAATTTACAAAAGGGAGATTTTTATGTGTATATTTGAAGTTTTGAAATCATGCATTATATGCAGAAAGGCACATCCAGAATTGTATTTTATGTAACCTGCCATGCATATGGCATGGGTATGTGATAGAAAAGAACTGGAAGGATAAGGAGGAAAATGTAGATGAAGTACATGATATTCACCACGCCACCAAAGAGTTTTAGTTTACTTCAATGATAATATTGTCTTGTAATTATCATGTTCATATTCCATGCTCGTCCCACATTGTACACTAATGTGCATCAGACTATTACACAATGCACAACGGTCAGTTTGCCCATTTTGGCGGTCATCTAAGTTTTGTCCAAAAATGAAGTTGCATTGTGAAGCATGTTCAAATTTTTTTCTGAAGCCTTATGCTAACATGCAACTT
>JAQFXU010005608.1:0-11408 GCA_034693705.1 Spatulosminthurus flaviceps | reverse complement strand
GGCCTCTTTTGCCCGTGGCCTGATTTTCCCTCGGCCTTTTTTCCCGTCTGGACTGTTTTTCCCGAGTTTCCATTATTGCTGACTATATATGACTTTCACGAGTCAGGAGTAACGGACAAGTATTATAAATTCTTATTTTACTCTTGACATTTTTAGCATTTGGCATGCATTTTTTTGGCCTTCATTTAGCTAAAATTTAAATGAATAAAAATGCGAAAAATGAAAGTTTTGTCTGTCCAAAAAAAAGACAAAGGAAAAAAGTGTTTATTTTCCCTGACTTTCACCTTATTTTCTTTTTACCACAGAAGAGAAAATACTGAAAGTGGTTAGGTGTGAAGGGATTAGAGGGAAAGTTACCAATGCTTCTCATTTGCATACTCACAATTCCGACATAAGATTTGAGTCCCAGTGTTACCTTATAGGATTTAAAATATATGGAGAGGGGGGTTAGAGTGAAAGTGTAAAAATGTGGTTTGTAAGGGATGACTTTTTTCTATAGTTATATTTGCATACAAAACTTACGACTATACAAATATAGTGAGAATAAGATGATCCAATGCCATGTAAATACTTACTATGAGTGTATATTCCCACCTATGGTTAATCTGAGAATAAAAGTTCACATTTTCCCTTCTCACTCTCCTCCCGCCTTTTTCTCTCTTCAAGGGAAATTTAAATTCAACCAGGGCCATGTTTTATGAGACGGGGCTGTTAAAGTGCTTGAATTTGCATGGATATGATAGGATGAGGAAAGAAAGTAATCTCAACTTTTTTTTTCTCTCTCTCTCTCCCTTTACCTTACAACACACACTATACCTTTAGTATATAGGAATCCCCTTCTATTTCTTTTCCTCTTTTTCTTTCTCAACCATGAATATATTTCCATGCTTGGTATGACTGAGCATTTTCTTTACTGATAGCATTGTTTGTGAGCGTCTGATTATAATCCTTTGCCAGGGATAAGAAAAAGTGGGATTCGTTTTTTTATTATTACCCCTTCTCCTTCTCTCCTCTCACCTTCACTTGGACCCATGAACAGAATCACAAGCAATTGAATTTCAAGTATGAATGCAAAATATATCTACACATGTATAAAAAGGCGAGAAAACTCTATGGATATTATTTGGAATGTTTATCTTTCTATGTTTGTAATATTATTCTCTAAATTGCAGCCGAAAAGTTCTCGCACTATTAAAAACGTACATAAATAAATTGCTCTCATATAATTGCTACTACGAAGCATTGCAATGATAACCCGTTATCCTTCAGGTGAAGCCAGGTTAGGTTTTTTTTAAATACGATGATCATCATCATCCAAGAACATAGAAAGACATTTCTCAGCGAATGAAGTAATTTATTAGAAAAGATAGGAGACACAAGCTGAGCGTATTTTTGTTTTATGAGCGAGTCTCTTGTATTAAAATCAATTTTCCAAGAGCTAAATTGCTCCAAGAATGGGTTTTTTCTCGGGCCTTTTACTGGACTCCATCCTGAGTGAATAATTAAGGGAGAGGGGAATGAATGAGAATCTGTTATACAGTTATATAGGAGCAGGTCACTATTTTATACTTTGTGTAGCCTCCATATAAATTCTTCCCTTTGATTTTCTTAATGTGTAGACACATAAAGCATTATGAGCTCAACCTCACGCAAGTGGTCCACTCTTTTAGAATCAATAATGGGAGGAAGTTGATACATAAATGAGCTTTGCGTAATAGTGTCCTTAGACTTTCTTTTTATTTTACAGTATTAGAGAGAGAGAGAGAGCGTTGAGGATTTCTAAGTAAAATTAGAAAAGTTCTTGGATTATGCAAAACTGTCCGGAGAGAAGATGCATACACATAGATGCGGTTAAATCGATTTCAATTGAATTTTAACCAGAATTACAAATGAGGAGGATCCCGTAACACCTGTACTAAATACACGATCTAAATGCACGGTTACTAGGTAGGGGGAAGTTCCAGAGATTCCCTGCTGGTTCTTGAAATCGATCTTCCCCTAATCCCAATGAGTATTTTGATGAATAAAACATAGAGTTGCTGTCTGAAAGGAACATGCAACCATAACTTACTGGAGGAATGTCTATAACTAGTCTAGTCTCCACACTACCACACAACACCCGGCTCTCCACTTTTTTCAAGACTCTTATCCACACAGTCTATACTAAAAATCTACTGAGGATTTTTTCTTGAAAGAAAAATCCAATGCAAAAAAAGGTTTTCCTCTTTTTGTTGTTGTCCATAGGATTTATTTAAATCCGGTTTAAAATGTAATTTAATAAAATATGGATACATTCACCAGAAAAAATGTAATGGTAAATGGTAGAAAAATAATGCTAAAACTCTCCCTTTGGTTAGAGATAAGAAAAGAGAGTAAATGATGAAAAGATTTATAAAAAGGATAAAAGTGTTATAGGTTCCAAGCCAAGCAAAACCATCGGGCAAGTGCATTAAAAATGTAATGGGGATTAAGCTTAATGATGATGATGGCTAATTGAATGTACTATTTTGTTAATTTCAGTTAAATGTCAAGACGAAATAGATTTTGCGGCAGAGCCCCCAAAATTTAAGACACGAGGACAAACCTATAGAGTCGTAACTGGTGAAACTGTCGTTCTTCCCTGCCGAGTGGACAATTTAGGTAAGGAAGGATATCTCCTAGTTTTTTCCTATATCTACGTAAATACTAAATCACCACAGGTTATTTCCACTCTTATTCTACTGACCCCATTAGAAAAAGTCCATAGGGTCCGTCTATAACAGAGTTTTACCATGGATACAGTTTTAACATGTGAAGGAATAGGAAGAGGACGGTGAGAGACCTCAACATTTTCCCATAGTCCGAAAAAAGCTATAACATGAAAAATTTATGAGAGTTTATATTTTTTTGAACGGCATGTCCTAAAAAAGGATTCTTCTCAAAGGTATGTGGAGCGTTGAGAAAGAGATAAGTTAAAATCTATTGTAAATGTTACCGACACAATGCACGTTGGCTCTTATGAATGTGCATATCTGCACATGTAGCCAAAGCTTCTGCAGTCAAAGGAAAGAATGAGGTTGTTTCGTCCTTTAAAAAAACTGCCAATATTGATTTTGTAGAGGAAAAAATTCAATATAACAAGTACCTTTGGGAAGATCAAGGTTCTGGCATTTAAATAAAATTACCTACATTTTCTCCACTCTTTCTACAATATCTGTATTGAACAACATGATCAAATATAAGGTTTCCCTTAAGATTATCATCACCATTTATTTCCGCATATTACATGAGCTTTATTAATGTACGTATTTTATATTTTACTCGTGTACATTTTTCTTAAGGTGAACGTATACATAGGAAAAAATGGCAGAGTATAGGTAAAATATTATAATAATTGAATCTCAAGTTTTTGTCATTGAGTTAGATTCAAACATTTTTGTCTTGTATTTTTTTTCTCTCTCTCACGTGTACTCTGTAGTCCAGGGGACTGCACGTCATTTATGCTTGGAAGCTCTTGGTCCAAGTACATTTGAAAAAATATAGCGTAAATACTTGAGAATATAATGGGAAGAAGGAAGAGAGGAGAAAAGTCTTGAAGAGACTGAGAAAACCAGGAGGTTGGCTCTGCAAATGGTTTCTTCTTCTTCCTTTCTACTACTACACACTCTTGAAACATCTTTACTTCCTAACCAAGTCTTTACTTTTTGGTGAGGTTTTTTCTTCCCTTCTTCTCTAGGAAAAGAAGAAAACGACAAGTTTATGTTACTCGAGTGCAAAAATATTTCAGGCTCTGAACATACATAAATGCATAAAGGATGCTTGGACATTGAGGACATGAAAAGGATATGAACATGATTCTTTTTGGTTAGCCTCATACAAATATCTTCTTATACAATAGCTCAAGTGTTTATATGCTTATGGGCATATCTATACAGATATATTGTAGCTATGGTAAAGTATGAGAGTACTTTTTGAGGATAACCATTGGAATTTTATAGGAGGGTTATATTATTGGAGAATAAATGTGTATGTATAAAGATTTAGCTATAACTTGTATGGATTTCTCTACATGTAGGTTTTTGTAGTCTTGGCATTAAGTTTAAGTTTGTCAAGATCCCTCACGTGAGAGTTGGAGGAAGAGAAGAGGATGGAGACATATAGTATTAGTAATACTAGTAAATTTTGGACAAAACGCCTCCATTCACATTGTAAGCTCGACGAACCGTTTCGCAAGTTCAGCATTATTTGACGAAAGTGACTTTTCAATCTTGTTGAAAAAAACTCTCTCACTACTTTTCTTCCCTTACCTTACTTCAACTATGGCTCTGCCACCAACTTTCAATTCCCTACTATCTCATCCTCTTACTCAAGTTCCAGTAAAGTAACCTCTGGTACTTTCCTATCCCTCCACTCATACTTTTCTCTTATAGATTCTCTGTTAAGAAGCAAAAATAAATTATACTAATTTTCCTATGTTTTTATACAGGGGAAATAGTTGGAAGGGGAGTAAGTCGTTTTTCAAAAACATTTCATAAACATATTTTACCCTTGTTATTCTAAAGTCTAATGTCTTTTAACGTGTGTCAAAAATCATTTTTTTTGCATCTTAACAAACGATATGGATCAGCTCAATAAACATTACTGAGCAAGGTTTATGATACCAATAACTCCCGTCCATGATAATATGTTCGCCATCTGTAGGTTGTGCAGAATGCGAGTAACATTTTGCTGGAAATTGTCCAGCTTCTTTTTTTTCTGCTTCATATTTTTTCTACTACATCAATACAATTTTATACATATGTATATATCCTGTCAAAGCTTTGAAAATGCTTTTCCCCCCTCTTATTTGATTCCATCAATCTTACAACACAATTTCAATGTCTAGGAAAACAGGTTTGAAATTCATTCCTTGACATAAGATTTTAGTACGTTGAAAAAGCCCATTTAAGGGCCGAAGGTAAGGGACGTCTCATGGAGGACTCCTACTGTGACCGTTTTGTTATTTACCACCACACGGTAATAATAATCCAGACCCAAATGGCACCTCACAGTTTGGAACATGAGCCTATATACTAGCCCCAGGGCATTGAAAATAACCCTTCATTTTTTAAACGAATTTATTTCTATGATTTAATTTTTCAAATTATATTTTCTTTAATTTATAGGAGGACAAAAATGAAAAAAAAATCTATTTTTAGAAGGAATGATATTTTTTGAGAACTATATTAATAATAGTATTTGTATTGAATAAAACATATGAAAAAATGTATGCTAATAATGATTTTGTTTTACTTTCTAGGTCCGTACGTAATTTTATGGAAGAGAGGCAATGCAGTGCTGTCAGCCGGAGAAATGAAGATAACTTTAGATCCAAGAATTCAACTAGTCGATGGGTTCAGTTTGGAAATTAAGAAAGTACGACCCCAAGACGGTGGCGACTACATTTGTCAATTGAGTACATACACTCCAGAGGAACAAGTTCATACATTGGAGATCCTAGGTAAGTTTCTTCCAACAAAATCTCTTAATCAAAACAGAAACTCATTCCCTCATGAGAGTAGGTATAGCCTGGATTTATTTGTAAAGAAAAAGCTTATATTTTTCCAAGCTTTTATACAAATACAAACTTACTTTTAAGGAATGTACGTTGAGACTTTTTTACTCTTTGGAAAATGTTCCACCTATGCACGTTACTCCATTTTTGACTTGAAAGGAGAGAGGAGAGCTTGTGGAGAGTAAATCAAGTAAAAGTTTAACCTTTTAACCTAATTCAAAGCTCGTGTGTAAAGTCATTCGCAGATGTGAAATAAATTTAATTAATTTACGTGAAATCAATTCCACCACACGACGCCCTTTCTCACAATTCTCAGCGCCTACACATTACCTACATATTATATAACTCTTGCTTACTATAAATTCACATGACAAACATATGGTAAGGAAGATTAGGCAGTCACGTAGAAACCTTGTGTGAACTCTCATAAATCTGGGCGCGAGAAGAGCCAACAGAAGGGTTACGTGTTGATGGGACTCTTTAAAAATTGCAAAATTCAATAACAAGCGCATACATTTATAGAGAGACATGACATAGGAGAGTAGTGCAGGAGTGGAGTAGGAAAACCAAGTGACAGGAATGGTGCCGTAATGACTATATTTTACCATACATGTACGTATATATGTGTTTACACCAGACCTAGGACCCACCAATGGTAACAAGGTGCTCCAAGATTTATTACCCTTGCATCTTGCTATTATTATTGTTGTTGGAAATATGTCCAGAGCTAAACATCATAATATAGGAAATTATCCATGTATTTATATGTGTTCCCCCTGTATTTAAGGAGCTGTAGGGAGTATTTATTGTAACTTTTAATTATATACATTGGGAATTTGTCGACGCATGTGAATTCATGAAAGTGAAAAGGGAGAGACTTAGAGAATAAGTTAATTTCAACGGATTTGCCCATAGGTGTAGGCCCTGTGTAGAAATAGAGAGAGAGAGAGAGAAACTGTGAGAGGAAGAGATAGAGAGTGAGAGACTGGGGACGAGAACCGCAAATCACAAGTTTAATCTGATTTGGCTCAAAGGACAAAAGACAGAGAATAAGGCATTGAGGAAGACTCGACGATGCAGAATAAGGCTCTAATCTATTTTCCACCCATAACACAGTCTTTCTCTCTCTCTCTCTCCCTCTATAAGTATAGTTATTCAGTTTTCCTCTTTATATGCAACCTGGAAATCTCCTATGTTCCTTGTATTTACGTATATTTATATTGGGCGTTGTTGTTGGGTGCCAATTGAATTTGTATTTACCTGCAAACTTCTCATGTCTCTATATAGACACATCCTCCATTTACTTGCAGGTAAATATAAATTAAAATTACATGTGATTAAATGCGTGCTAAAAATTAGGAGATATTATGCAGCGCTAAAAGTAATATTTTACAATGCAGGAGCTAATAATGCCCAAGCAATATAAATTACTTGTTGAAGGTGAAATATTTCAATTATTCAATTTACTTCCTCTTTGCTACTATCAAGTCGATTTGATTTAATTACTTTGTAAATCGGATGAATGCTCAGAATTTGATATTTTGTAAATATTCATTACGTGTTTTTATGGAGACTGTCCTTGTCCAAGGTTGTTTTTAGTGAGGAGGGAAAAGAATAAATTTGGGGGGAGGGGGGGGGGAATGGAGTGGGTAAAAAACAAAGGGAAATTGTTTTTCCCTATGAGCGCTCTTTACAGCTCTCTCTCCCTCGCAGTTGATCAGGCAATGTAGAAAAAGCGTGGAATGGCGATTGAGTTTTTAGCTATGTTATCTCTACAGGGTGAGGTATCTGGAATTTCTGCTCATAGTTTTGGATGGATATGAATGTACATGGTTAGATAGTTATAAAAAGTAACAAAGTTTTTGGTGTTGGTTAGACTGTATAGAGAGGGTTTGGTGAGGGAAGTTGTCTGAGTATGGAAAAGCGCATGGTTGGCGGAATATAGAGTTCAAAATGAAATCATAATTCATTTTTGATGCACAAAGAATAAATTAATCGCGTTAAAAAGGAGCCCTTTGGGAGTAATTTATGTGAAGTCGAGAGGTTTTTCTGTTGGTCTTTCGCGTGGTTTTTGGTTTCTCTTCTTTCTATACTCCTACTACTACGTACTACTACTGCTATCCATACTATGAGTGAAGAGAGTTGTAGTAGTTCTTTCGCACCATTATTTATTACTTCATTTCCCTCCCATTTTTCCCTGATCAGCAGCTTTCCTCCTTCCTTCCGCTATCCAAAGTGGGATACATGCACTTTACCGTCCTTTTTTCTTATTATGATGTTCCACAATCCGCCAAAGCTTGTACTTGAGTGGAACTTATGTTGTAGTGGGAATAATCCACTTATCTATGCATTAGTACATACTTGTTATACATATGTTATTCAAGTACATATGAAAATAGCCATTAATTTTTGACCATCTTTAATATTACCTTACACCACCACACATTTACACACTTGTGTCCTTTTCAACATTATGCCAAGTGCGTGCTTGAATCTTCCTGGATTTGAGTGCTCCATGTACACATCTCTGTACTCTTCTACTTCAATTGAAGAAATAAACCACTGAAATTTTTTAACATGGAAATTTAACCATTTTCATCACTTAACCATCACTCTAATATTGTAACTACTAGGAAAATTAAATATTGAAAAAATCATTGCTAAATAATAAAGTTGTTTATGAAAAATTCATAAATAGGAAAATGTTCCTCAGGAAAAAAGGAAAAGTGAGTCCCTTTTTGTAGTAGAATAAAAATGCACGTGTAAAAGCACACATTAAATTGAAGGCATCTATCCTTAAAAAACTGACTCCTCAAGAACATTTGAGCATGGAATTTTTAAAGGAAGGTTCAAGTAGTAGAAAAAAAGTACACACACGTAAAAAACCGCACCTCCACGAAAATCTGAATACATCTAATTTCTAGACTTTCTTGTGGAGTGGAGAAACTAAAGCTTGGGATGAGAGTGTTGAGGAGAATGTCAAATGAAAAGTCATCCCGACACCACCAAAGTGCGTGTAAGATTTTGCGAGAGATAAGTCTCTGAGCAAAAGCTTTGGCTATATTTGCAAAAGATTACATTTGTGAAATTTGCATTTTTATCTTCCTCACGCACTCCAACTGATATGTATAGCATCTTAAGTATACAGGCTATCTGAATATTATAAGTATAGAATTATAGTATATATGGGAAAAGCTATGTTACTCAGTGGAGTAGAATATTCCATGTGTATTTAGGCTGAGTATTTATGAAGTTGAATGTGGAATGCAAAGCACATCCACATTGTTAGAGTCGAATGTATAAAAAAAGAGGAATCCTTCCCAATTCAGAGGAACGTTTGTGAGTAGATTTTCTCACTCCAGTTACTATACTGGCTTAGGCATATGATAGGGACACTAGCGGTGTAAAGAATGGGTTAAAAATCTGGAATTCAAAGCCAGTGGCAGTAAAAGGACATCGATAGAAAGTGGTACAAGGATATAATGAAAACATGGGATATGTCTTGGAAGAAGAAGAAGAAGACGACGAAGAGATGAGATATGAAAACTATTTATTGCATTTCACATTACGCTACTTATTCAAATTCATGAGGCGTTTAGCCATTGTGCGAGCCAGACTACAATATGTACAACTACTCTGTATAGGTCTTGAAGAATCCTTACTTTTCATCCTTTACTTTTCCCATTGCATTTTCCATCCTCACACTCCTCTCATCCTATTCCTTCCCTTTGCATGCATCACCTTGATCAATATCTGCATACGTAAATATTGCCAAATGGTCCAAAATGCTGGAAGGGAATGCGAATGGGGTTTTTTTCCCAGCCCCATAAGTGTATGTAGTATGTAGTATTTTCCCCAAACATTTTTTTCCTAGCTTTTTGGAACCATCCTGTCCCTTTAAATCTCCATAGATAAATCTAAAGCTCTTTAGCTACTTTCTTCCTTCCCTGATAACATTTTCATGACGCTCTCAATGACCAATCAAACCCTTTTAGCTGACAAGATATTCCTATGGTGTTTCATATCTTTAAGTCAAATCTTATGGTTTTTTTTACAAAAAAAATCCTAATTTTATTTCCAGTGTAAAATTTCCTACAACGTTACAATTTGTAATATTTTCATACCATACTTTACTTTATGGACGAAAATGACTTGAATTCTCAATAACAAAAATATCTTTTTTTCCCCTCTCCTGAGAAACTTAAAGGGAAATTATCGCTTTCAAGAGTCTACGTGCAATAATTTTGCACTTAAAAGCTATTCCTAGCATTGGTATACGTAAGGGACGTTTTATAAATTAGCAGACATTTAGATACTTTTACAGGAATGTTGTTTTAGCATTAAATATTTTACGTACACTTTTGTCCATTAAACATGTACATAGTACATCGGAGTGCTAAAAGTGCATTGAGAGGTACGGCAGGGGAAGGAGTCAGAATTGCAGCTTAATAATTTCCCATCAGCCTTAATGCTCCTATGTGGGTGCATAATATATGAGCCCATACACTTATATGTATTTTAATGCAACACATTATAGAGAATGCTCCGTCGGGGGAAATTTCCACAAAAATATTACTAATCATCAAGTGTTGCTTCCATTTCCTTTTTTCCCTTCATATCTAAAGTAAGTTGCTTGCTTCAAGTCTATGTACGTAATTACCTTCCGTCCCTATAAATACATGGAGAGTGGAAGGGAAAAGTGTTTTCTTATCCTATATGCATATATACATACTATTTATTTACGTTAGAGGAGTACCATTAGATTATATCTTATTTTATGTAAATTTTTTCTCTATTAGAGGCTCCTGCCTGGTTAGAAAAGTCACCCCTTTCTCCTTGTTGTCTTTATCTTTTATTAGAGGAAAGAAGAGTGAGTCCTGAGAAGAGAGAGAGAGAGAGCCAGGGAATAAAAATCGGAATGCTTATAAAGGGATGAAAGAGGAGTTAGTAAAGGAAAGAAGCAGGAGCAAGAAAAAAAGAGCAGACGAATTTGAAAGAAAGAGATGTTCGACTGAGCATAAAATTCACTGGAGGCAGGGAAAAATTATCATCTCCTCACACTCCTCCTTGTCGTCGGCTTCATTCCAGGTCCCATTGATAAATTCGGATAGTGGGAAGGAAAGCCCGGGAGACAGAAAAAATGCACACTCTTTTTATATCAACTAATGTGGGATACTCCACTCATATCTATACAAGGCTTTTGGTCTACATGTGTATCCATGTACATTCTGTGTACAGGGTATTTTTAACGTGAGAGAACAAGACAAGTCTCTCGTCGCGAGGTGCGGGTAAATTGTTGAAAGGGAATCAAATAAACGGGGGAAATAATAAGTGTGTGTAGAATTTTCCCTCTTTCAAACATACACACGCGCTTCCTCTCTCACATCAACACATCATCCTACATGAAGGTAGTACATAAGGCCAAAGCATCTTTCTAGCTTCCCGTAGTCCTACAGCTATAGCCATAGAGATAGGTAAGAATGAATAGAAAAATCCACTCCGTACAATCCTCTCTAACTGGATTGTAGTCTGGAGAGTATATTCCTTTCAATTTACTTATAATTTCATAACGAGGAGGAGAAAGGGTAAGAACAAACCAGAGCTTTTATTGCTGAAATGGATGGAGCTTCTGGGTATAGAAATGTACAACTAAATTATATATATTTCCTACTACTACCACAAATATATATACATCCACAAAAAACCTATGATCATTGAGCCTCACGCAAAAAGTGAGTTGTAGAGAGACACGAGGGACGGGGAAGAGTGTGTGTTGGGGCAGAAATTGCTCTCCCTGCATCATGCACATATTCCCAACACTTCACATACTCAACCCTACTTCACTCATTCCTCCAATGACCCATTGCGGCATCTT
>JAQFXU010005607.1:0-11409 GCA_034693705.1 Spatulosminthurus flaviceps | reverse complement strand
ATCGGGTCATAAAATGTCACAAAATGTGCTTGGACTGACTGACTTTTTGGATGACGTACTTTATGGACAGCCCCTTAGTAAGGTGCAAGGTGTTTCAAATGTGACATCACTTTTGTTTCACAGAAGGAGCTATTAATATGCGTGTATAAAAAATATCCCTGCTTGTGCTCAACAAAATCTTATTAACTAAAAGCTTCGAGGTGATGATGGGCAGGATAAAAATAATAATAAAATTACTTTTTTTGCAACTTTGAGTAAAAAACATATCCAATTGAATCGGTTGCGTTTTACGTTTGTACAACATATAATTATGTAATGTGCATAGGACGTCTGCCATCATCCAGATGGTGAAGCTTTTATTAAATAAGATAAGCCCAAAAAGCAACCAAATCTATTGGATGTTTTGTACTGAAAACTTCTAACAATGCGAATGGCAAAAAAGTAATAATCTGTTATTTCATAAAGCCACGTCCTTTGATTCTATTGGATGTTTTTTACTAAAAGTTGCAAAGAATGGTAAAAAAAAAGTAATATTATTACCTTTTTTTGCTTGAAAACAAACTACTGTACTGGGAACGATCCCACCCGCATCTCTGTGGATGGCCCTTGTTAGTGTTTATTTTCTCAGCAGTGAAATATCATTATTAGTGATGCATGATGGTAGTTTGTCAAAATGTTGTGTTGTGACTTTGTGACTTGTGGCCGAATGTAAGAAATAAGTCATTTTTGTTCACGTTTGCACAGAAAAATCAGAAAATGGATAACACGAACACGGGTGAAGAAATAATTGAATTGGGGAGCTTTACCGTCCGAAGCGGAGGGGAATCGGTTGATAGAAGGCAAGAAGATTCTTTTCAGAGACGACGTGTTTCACCGATCCCCATCTCCAGCAGTCCTCGTGTCCACCCCTACCAAGCACCGAAATCAAGGGGTCCTGGTAATGTGCGGCCAGTCACTAATAGTCGTGAAAGAAATGCCGGCTCAGATCACATCCGCCGTCTGTTAACCACTCCGGGATCAAAACCTCTTTCTGATGATGTAAGTGAAACAACTTTATTTCTCTTATAACAGTTATTTACGCGGTAATGCACCTATTGCATTGATTTTATTAGTTCGTGGTGAAGGAACTTCAGAGGATGCATTTCCACGTGAATTATTTCATTAATTATTTTTTTAAATTCCAAGACCGATTCCTCCGTTATTTGCGTGAGAGAAATAAATTATGGAAACCTGAGAGGTCAAGGAGGGCAGATTCCCGCACCCCCTTCTCCGCAAAGATCCCCCGTTCCCACTAGAGCTTATGAGTTTAACAACGCAAGCAGGAGCAGTACAGTTGCTATGGCCACCAGTAGCAATAATCAGCCAACTCACAATCACGCTAGTCCTGGCCCTGCGAGGTAGCATTTTAACCCATTTTTTAACATTCTTAAACCTATGGAGATATATACGAATTTATTAATACAATTAACAGAATAATAATTGTGAAATGGTGGGTCTGGCACGTTTATAAATCTTATGTGTATCCATTGTGATTATAGGAAACGTGTTGCTACATTTGTAACACCCACACGAAGAAACTCTCACACTGACCAGCATATTTCCCATGGCTTCCAGCCCCGAGGTTATTCTAATACTTTGTCGACACCGACTACATCAGTCAAAATTACGAAATCAGTAGTAAGTATAACGAAGTTAATGCAAGTAAATGCAACTTGTATACATACTACGGTAAAGGAAAAAATAATAAAAGTGGAATTCATTAAAACATTAAGGGTCTTCAGACAACAGAGGATTTTGGGCCTCCCGTGGAGTCCAACGAGCAACCGCGGAACGCAGGCTCTACGTCACAGCGCGAAGTTACTGACGCAGAGACTCATCCTTTTGATCAGCTGGTCAATGAGGTATTTTGGTATTTTAGCGGATTGTTCTTATTTTGAAATGTTAAGAGGAAATAATTTGCTTTCGAATAATGTTTTGTAGGTATCTGCAGGGGCTAAGGAGAACCTTCGTAAGAGATGCTTGAAAATATTCAACGAGGGAAGTGAGTCTGACAAGAAGCGTGTAATGAAAGCCTTGGTTAATGCTAAAAAAGGAATCAAGCCTGATCGAAGTTCCTCCCGGGAATTTCTTGAGCTCTTCGCTGTCGTTGACCCCAAGTATTTTCCCAAAGAAATTGATCGGCTATGGATTAAGGATCTCGAGAAAGTAGCCGTTATGGAAAAAGAAGAGAAGATCAAAAAGATGGTGGAAGAATTGAATGTAAAGAATGAAATTCCCAATTGTTTACCTAAAATGTAAAGTCGCAAGCATTCAGTTTATTAGTCACTTTCTTACTTTCATAAACTGAACAATCTTGTCACATCGGAATAATATTAATCTGACTTTGTTTCAGCTTGCAGCATGTCCTTCACATTTACATTTAATTATACATTGCATTTAATTTCTTTTTAGTGTATCGAGGAGAACTTGATGAGGCTACATACTAACATCAAAGAAAAAACTGCTACAGAAGCTGAGCTCATTGAATACAATGAGTGTGCCGAAGAGTGAGTGTTAATATTTTAGATTTGTGTTGTTACTGCCGGTTTGAATTGAAACTTCGTTTTTTCGGTGAAAAAATATGCTATTATTTAAACGATATAAAATAACATTATATTAAAATTCCCTGGTTTTATCTTCCAGCTTGGCCAAGAAGTACTTTAAATACCAAAAGTATTTAGGTTCAGAATGCGTCGTTCGTAGCCAAATGTATGCTACCCAGACGCAAAAATTCGAACTCAGTAATACTATAAGTAAGTTCCATTCCAGCAAGAATTATTTATTGAGTTAGTCCTTATCTACCACGTAACGATGATGTGATCCTCGGCCAATATAAACTATTCCAATTTCTATAGAATCAAAGTCAACCTATCCAGAAGTGCAGAAAGCTTTGGAATTGAATCTGAACTCGGAAAGAGAAAAATTTTTAAATTGCCAATCAGATTTGGATGCTATTTTTGTACCATTGTTTGGCGATTTTGAAGAAATTGTATCCAATGCGATGAAGCTTAGTCACTTTGAGCACACGCCAGAAGAGATCTTTGTCATAGGTATTGTTATGTATTCTAAAATTTGGATGGTCGCATATATTCCTTCTTGATTTTCGAATACTTTATTCAAATCAAAACTTCATGCCAGCACATCTGTTTGGCTTGGTTGTTTACTATGACAACTTATACACATCGATTTTTATTTATTCAGAATATTATAATACTACAATAATAATTAACTTGTTTCTTCTAACTTTGATTCTACAGCCCAAAATTCTTACACCCAACTAGTAAAAGAAATGAAATACCGTCGGATGAATGATTTCTGGCGTAGCATGCTGAATACTATTCGTTGTCCAAGCATAGATGCGTTGGAACTCTCAGATCCAGCCTATAAACATCCCGCTCTTGCGGAAAGGTTGGAAAAGAATGACACCACAGCTGTCCAACGTATCCAGGAGGTACATCAATATATTTACAAATATCATTTTGAGAATAAAGTAGTACCAACGGGGTTGTTGCATTGAAGTGACGTTATGGGAAGAACATTCAATGGTCATAAGTCATAACCATTCCAATGCAATTTGCGAAAACTATAGGTGAGCAGTGAATACTTACCAAGTGACAGTAGTGACAGCGAGTTGGATGTGGGGCATCTTTTAGAAGAAGCGATTAATTTGGAGCACATCGAAAGTAATGATGATGACGAGGAAGAGCTAGAGGGTGAAGAAGAACCGGAAGGTGAAGGGGATAGGCGATTTGTTGCACCTGATGCAGTTGTTCCCGCTGATGAAGAAGAAACTGACTTTATAACGATTTATTCGAATGTGGAACAAATGCACGAGGGCGATTGGCAATAGATACAGTTCAAAGTGTGGATGATACTTTTAGATGTAGTTGCTCCTGTTATTTCTTTACTATTTTGCTCTCTGGTTTTTTAAATCATTTAAATACATAGTAAAGTATAGTAAGTAGCTATACCAATTTAGCACTGAATTGTTTATTAGGAAGAGTTCCTTGCTAATGTTATTACAACGCATTATTTCATTATGTTACTCAAAATAGGCATACAATTTCAAACTAGGAAATTGTACGCGATTTAAGGATTGGTAAGCAGCATTATTCAAATGCTCAGTTTCATAGTTTTTGATAAGTTTGTAAATGTACAAATTTTATACATTACACAATCGTTTTTCATATTGTAGACGCATTAATTAGACTTCTACTTTAAGCTAAACGACATTACTACTTTTTTCTCAAAAACAAATACAATTGTTTTTGACAATTGTTTTGTACAATACAACAAACACAAAAACAAATTCTATAAAATGTATTTAATAATCAACTCAAAAAAATTTACAAAAAGACATGAGAGAGAGCTATTCATTCAGCTGAATATGTCACTTTGTTTCCCAGTATTAGAATATTTTCGGGGGAATGCGACTTTTTTCCCTACAAACTTCTATGTGCTAACGTGCTCTGTAACTATTTGATTCATTTTCCTGCAACGCTTCGTCGTAGAGGCTCATCAGGAAAGACACTCACAATCAGTAGTATTCAAAAATCATTCAGCACATTAAGGTATCAGATAGAAATTAAGTTAAGGCACGCTATCGCTTCTGTCCGCTTTTAAGAATAACGTAAAAATTATTATTGTAATACAATAATATTTACTATATCTCTGTTATCTACTTTCTTTTTTGAAAATATCCCATTATGTAGTTACGGCCTTTATGAACATGCAATCTTGCATCCACAAGACGTTTCACTGTGTACAGTAAAAAGGTCTAATAAACTTAATTCATTTGTACATAAACACCTATTTTTCTTTCATTTGGTATGGCAAAACGTCGACTCACACATGATTCTGTCATTAGATTTTAGCCTGTTACAACTCACATCAACCCAGCACAAGTTACATCAGTTTGCTCCTATTTTCTACGTTTATATTGTCTGCGTTTATTGTTGGTAGAAAGTCATTATATACGTACACAAGTACTAATTGTAATAAAGCACAAGCACTTCAGCACAAAAAGCTTGACCTGTTTGTCATAGAGATACGTGGCTCCTGTCAACATATTACTTCTCTCTGCACTGTTATAGCCGCTGCCTCTACTAGGCAAATAAAGGCAAAGACGGCAAACGAAGCCTGTTATATTTAATAACGTTTGAAAAAATATTTCTTCCCTTCACTATATGCAACAGAAGTGGGTAAATAAGCAGAAAAATCGACCTCAGTTCATAATAATAATAATATAATTTATTCAGGTTACATCAGGTTCGGGCCTTAGCCCTTATGACCGCCTTTCATTACAATATTTTGCGCAGGTTCACGTTCCCATCAGACAATTCTTAGGTGTGGTCTGGTGGGACAGAGACCTCAGTTCATAGTTCATGACCCGACTTTCGTTCCAACCTACCGTTGACCGCGAGCATTCCAGTATTGATTGTTAATCAGAGCCAACCAAATGTGCAGCGTAGGCCTTTCCAAAGCAAACAAAAATTGAAAGAAGATAAAATTTAATCTTCTTAAATGCACATCTCAAACTTTCAGGATGTGGAAAAAATTATCAAAAATATTGATGACTTAGCATCGTACGATTTCAGCAGTCAATAAGGATGATCCTGGAACACAAGAACTTCTAAAAAAATTAAAAATTGCCCCGGGGCGAACTTCATGCTTAAAACTGCCTTGTCATCAACTTTCTATTCTACAAAAACGAGTTGTTCTCTAGAAATAAAAGTTAGTTTAAATTGAATCTCTACTGAGCTGTTACGTTTAAACTTCGTATTTAAAATTAAAAGTGAGTCGTTTGATATTCTTCTTGAAGTCCACGTTTGGCAGTGATAATAATAATAATAAGTAACCCAAGAAAAGTATATGGCGAAATAGTTTAAATACAAGTACAGATATGTACATAATCAATAAATCAGTCATGCAGGAAGGAATCTATTGTTTCCATTCTGATCATCATCTTCCTCCTGTAAGTAATTTGAATATTTTCACCCTTTAGAATTTCCGTAACAACATGCTACGCAGTTTTTCAAATCCATGGAAAATTATCGTTTTCTCGTAAAAACTCTTAAGATCCTCTGTCTGATCTTCCAACTACAGGGCAGGGCAAGGAAAAACTCAGAAAAGCTTCTAAACTTGTAGTGATGCCACTGATGCCAGCCTCTTAAGAGGCTGGCAGCTATTATCTTTTATCCTCTTTAAAATAGCTAGCCTATAGTGTCGCAGCGAGGTGTCAAGTATGGTAACTACTTAATGGACACCTTTCAAGTGTTACCCTCGGATTTTAATGAAATATATATCTTTCGAAAGCTCTCGCCGAGAGCTTTTCAAGGGTACCTACCATATTTCTGTGTGGGCCTTCGTTTTTGAGAAAATAAATGGCAAAGATGTCGTTTAAATACATGCAAAATTGCGATATTTTGCCACCAAGTTAGTCCCTAAACTTTGATGTTTGGAACCGTAAATTTTTGGCAGAAAATTTTACCGTCGTACATGAAGCGTTACACATTTGTTGTTAATGACGGATTAAGGTTCATAGTATTCACTTCGGGACTTGGTGGCAAAATATCGCAATTTTGCATGTATTAAAACGACATCTTTGCCATTTATTTTCTCAAAAACGAAGGCCCACACAGAACTGTGGTAGGTACCCTTGAAAAGCTCTCGGCGAGAGCTTTCGAAAGATATATATTTCATTAAAATCCGAGGGTAACACTTGAAAGGTGCACGTTAGTTTGGTAGCACTACTGCAAGCAATGCTATCAGTTTGGTTGCGACCAATTTTCAAAACACACTACAGATATACAATACATATTTACAATAATAATTATTACTTATGTCTCAAGCCTTAAGTGTCTGGCTAAGAACAAACGTAATATAACAAACTATTTTTCTCCTCTTTTCTTTTCAAGTTTAATAATGAACATCAATAGTTTTTTTCTGCTTCCATCAGTGCTAATTTTTATAAACTTTGGGTATGCTTTAAAATTATTCTTAATGTCCCATTATATCAAAATTAACATCGGAAACGGCCAGTCAGCATGAGACCAATTTTTCTTGGAGGTAGAATAAGATTTCATCTATCTGTGTTCTCATTTTCCAGGTAAATGGTATTTTCCTCCAATGTACTTAATGCCCATTAATTTCGAGAGAAGGGCGAAGAAAATTGCAGGCACAAGTATTGAAGAAGGGAACTTACGCAAACTCCACAATCATTTCGTGTGGAACGTAGACAATAATTATTGCATATTACTATTACAGAGACATGCATAAGATTATGTATACTTTTATCCCTGCTTTGCCTTTTTCCTCCGTTATCTGCGCCCGTCGCCCGGCTATATGGCTGGACATCTAACAATAAGTCGCAGACTGCTTGCTTCCTCTGTCCTTTCCCCTCGAGTAAAGTGAAAATGAGCATACACAAGTGTTTTATTAAGTGTCTAGGGGATCGCACCACTTTTCTTAACCTGTCAAATTTTTGGTTCATTTCAAGCGTATATAGTACTATTTTTAAAGGAAGTACTTACTTACTTACTTGCCTATATGATGGAAAGTCCAGCAATTATGGATTTAGAAAAGGACGAGGAAAGTTCATCCCAATGTCAGTGTGAAAATGAGGAAATTGTAGGGTCTTACTATAAATGGCTAAGTCAAAACACAACTCGTCATCATCCTTACAGAACTGTAAGACTTTCACGAGAATCAGATTCATACCAAGTAGGTAGCACTAGTGATACAAAGTCCATACACTCCACAGCTGAAAGATTGAATCGACTGTTTACAACTGGCATGTCTCAAGACGGAACTGAGGATGTAAGTTTTTGTGTGAAAGAAGCTATACATGTATTACTAATAATGAGACAACACAGCCTTCAAGGCTGCAGCCGTCGTTTTAATCAATGCATGTGCCGTAATTATGTATTCGGATTTTAGGGCGTAAGACAATGCTTGAAATTGACATAGTAAATTATTGTTTTTTGCAGAACACTTCCTTTGTTATTCTGGGAGTCAAACCTGGAGAGATTTCTGCTTCTACCGGAGCAGACGTGGCAAATAGATCAAGCAGCAGCAGCAGGCCTGGAAATCGCAATCGTTGTCACGGTCAGCAGCCTCAGAAGGACTGTGGTGGGAGGACTAGAGCTAGAGCAGCGTCACCACTTTCTCACCCGTCCACTTCAGATGTCTTAAGATCTTCCAGGTAATAACAAATTAATTTACTACGTTCCTGACATTTTCTCACAGTCACAATGTCGTAACAAATAAAGGAGCTACATACGTATAGAATTTTGTAGTATGGGAAAACTTCTTTGCAGTCTCTGACCCTTGTTTTTCTTTCTAGCCATCCCCTTCTTCTTGTTCGTCCTTAAGTCCCTTCTAGGGTCCAGGGTGTCCTTTTTCCTCCTATTTAGGCAATGTAGCAATAAAGTTTTCGTCCGCGACGGGAATGCCACTTGAAACCATTTGTTGCCATTAAAGCGCTTACAATACTAGCATGATTCTTCCACATAAGACAAGGAATATTTTAGGGATTAAGGTTAATGATGAAATGAGTTCTATATTCTATATGAGTACACCAGTAAGTAGTCGTGTATGTATAAATGCGTTTTAAATGTTCTGTATCTTTTTACAACCATATAGTTCTCGACATTTGACTGGAAAGCGGGACCGATTTAGTACACCGTTACGAAGCCCTGACCTACATATTCAAGCAGAGGAAACCAGAAGAAAATCTCAAACTGGAAATGTGCCTAAAAATATAGAAAGGCCCACACTACATACTTCCAGGACGACTAGCGTATTGGTTAGTTTTACTATGAACTTACTACGTGGTGTTTTTTAAACTTGTGATTTAAGTAATGAAAAATTCAGGAAGTGCTTCTAAAGTGTGCAATGATTTTACGAGAGAGTTGGGAATATCAATGAGCTATAGCAAAACCTTTTAATCAGGATTATGGGTTTGGTTTTTAGGGTACTGAAACACGAGAGGAGGAGATCCTTGAGAAGCGAAAACCGCTCCAAGTTCAGTTCCAAGTCCCGAACGAAAGCGCCTCGATGGGAAACCTCATTAAAGATGTAATTGAAACTCTGCGGTGCAAATTACAACAAACCAAAACTATGCATGTATAGTGTGCATTTAAACACAAGGATGTTTAAGAGTGCAGGATAAGTCAATAATTAAAACAAAGGCAAAATAAAAAAATGTTTCATTAATGAACAGGTAACCTCATGTTTGGGGAATCATATTTATGGAAGGTACAGAAAAAATTTTAAGGGACAAAAGCATCAGCAACGCTTTTCAGACGCTTTAAACAGAGCCGTACTCGGAATAAGACCCAACTGCAGCTCATTCCGTGAAATTCTAGCACTTTTCGCTGCAATTGATCCTGTGCACTTCAATGCTGAAATTGAAAGGACCTGGAGGAAGCTCATCGAGAAGGACGCTAAGAAGTTGAAGCAAAGTAGTTTTGTCAATGGTTCAAGGCTTAACTAGATAAACTTAAACAGAACATCACTATCAATTATGTAGAAATGCTTGTATATATTTTGTGAACAAAATTATTTTGGTACAGAAAAGTGTAATTATTTACAGCCTCCAGTTTTTAAAATATTTTATAGCTGCTACATAGCTGAACAAAAGATCATTAACTACCGTCTGTTTTTTGCCCCAAATCTGTTGGGCCCCGTCCCCGTCCAAAATTAAGTTTACTACCACACGGGTGAGAAGATTTCCAAAGCTCTCATGTGCTTGTATTCATTCTCTCTCCTTCCGTCGTCCTGAATAAACCTACCCTGCGACGTGACGTCTCCTAACTTTTTCCTCTCTTACTTCATTTAGTTTCTTTGGAAAATCTGGATATGTATTAAATGCAGAAGAAACCAACATTTGTGTAGACGTAGACCATGTGAAAAGTATGATTTAGAAGGTTTCTCTTTTAATAAAATATATTTCCAAATACTATCCCTTTCACTGATTTTCAGTACATGGGATGGGATTATTAATAGTAATTGGGAGAGAAATACCCATGCAGCTGTTTTGAAGCAGAAAACCCAGCAATTTCAAAAGTCGGTTCAGGTCACTGCTTATGTTTCCACTGGAAATAAAACAACAGTGAAGGGAATGATAGTTTCGAATTTAGATGCAGTTTTCCACTAAAAGGTGAACAAGCTTTATTATTTAAATTTGTTGGCAACAGTAAGTAGCAATGCTTGGATGAAACAACTGCATTTTCAATAGAGTTCAATCAGTTGTTAGTTTCATGAAAAAGTGTGTTATGTCATGGGTCACTAAGAATTGCGAAGTCTTAAGCCTAATATTTGACCCTTGTCAGAGAAGATGTTAAAGTGGGAAGCTAAAGTAAAAGAATTATTATACATGCAAACAGAAAAATTTATTCTACGCCTCCCAGTTTCTAAGTTGCACTGATATTAAACGGATTCTTATCGAAAAGAAGTTGGTATTTACATTCTGTTGGAGTGGAACAGTAGAATATACTCATAATTCATACATGCTGCCGTACAAATTGTTTCTACTACTATAATTCAACACTGTCACCCCTCTCACCCTTAACAACTTTGCTTGCTCGTGTCATAAGTCGTAACTCGCACATCGCAGGACGAAGATGCGTAACTGCATCTATCTCCGTCCTGCTATCTCACATTATTGCTTTAATTTCTGTGACTGTCACTAATCTTTCCCTCCGTAAGCTATTCCTTGTCAACATGTACGAGTACGAAGGCCTTTTATTATGTACTCACACTTGCATGTCAACGCCCTCGCCAGCCGTGACTGCTGTGTTTCTTAGATACGTAAATCAAGGGTCATTTAAAAAAAATAAACAGATTTAAATCCCTCTCCGATCCGAAGTATTCAAAATTGCTTGCCAGAGTTTCTACCCAGCAACATGAAATATCTATGCAACCATTGCAACCCGTAATTTTTGGAACACTTCATCTGGGAACTACAGAATTAAAGAAAACTATTCATTTAATTTTCCCTGTACGGCATATCTGTAATCTGTACGCATTAAATGTGCAAAAAAAGGATAAAAAAGACCCTGTGTACAGACGGACCTGAACTCAAATTTTAGTTGAAAGAATAAAATATTTTAGATGCTCTCTCTTGAGCTCCCGTTGTTCCAGATCAATATCCTAATAACTAATCAATGCAAGTAAAGCCAAAAACCGCAGCCTGAATGTGTGACAAAGACAAAATGAAGCAGGCAACAAATCCTTTTCAATAGGAAAGTGACCTTGTACTTCACACTGTTCCCACCGTACCGTTATTCTTACTGTTGCTGCCTCAACTTGGCAACACAAATAAACAAGTAGGCCTCAAACCCAAATTTCCCAATCGAAGGACCAGCT
>JAQFXU010005606.1:0-11409 GCA_034693705.1 Spatulosminthurus flaviceps | reverse complement strand
AACCAACACATTTTCAAATTAGTAGTTCCAGCAGATCAGCAATCAGCACTACTTCTCCGAAAACTTATAAATATTCCCCATTCAACCCGTTTTATCCTATGCTATGAACCGGAACACTTTGATAATGAATTTGAACATTACATTATTAATTACATTACAGAGTTCAGACCATAGACAAGTTACACAAATCAATCCGTTGCAATTAAACTACATATTTATATTTCATCGAGGTAAGAAAACGTTTGCACTTTTTTATAATGAATTATTATTAGTGTAAATAAAGCACACAAATAATATATCACTGGCTGCTAGGACTATTAACACTTATCACGAATTATATCTATTGCAAACTCAAATAGCATTGTTTAATATTCCTAATTTACTTACAATGAGGTCAAGTTCATCCCTGCACTAAAAATAACGTATTTTACAACGACTGAGAAACGAAAAATAAGTATGTTTACTTATTTTACATAGATATGTACTTTAGTATTTTCTAGTAAATACACTCCCTTTCGCTTTAAAATGTAATCTTGTTTATAATTTGCTATACTTAAGAATTTCTATTGATTTGTGCCTGGTCAAAACGTAAAAGTTATTTCGATTCGATCACACTTGGAAGTCATAACCAGCGCCACCTGACACAACACGTCAATAGTGTGGACATGCTAGTAGGTACTTAATTCAGATTCAGAGTGAGTCGGCACGAATCAAATGTAGCAACTTGATTGAATTCGGTATTATTTTGCTACATGGAAAAAATCTCATTCCCTGCTTTCTGAATAAGTAAAGTGTATAATTCAGTTACAGGGTGCGATGAAGCCGTTTGGACCCATGATTGTCATTGTTGGACTGACAATCAGTATGATATTCTTGCATGTAATTATATTTTTAACCCTTCTGGAATGTTTATACTGTTGATAATAAAAAATATTCAAGTTAACTATGATGCTGGTAGAATACATATGTAGTAATTTTTTATTAAAATTATGTATTGCATAAAGGTAGCGGAGTATATTTATATGTAGTAAATAAAATGGTTTTTAAATGCATAACCAGTCTAAAGGGAAAAAATAGGATACTTCTAGTATTTTTAATTTGTAGGAGACATGGAGTTTTCATCTATCAAATCCTTAAAAAACGTCCAGACATATCCCCAGTTTGAAGGAGCGGAATCGGGGTCACTCCATCGACGTATTGGAGGAACAGCAGTTTTGTTATATTCCTGAATAATAGATTGCAAAAATTCTACGATTTCCGGCTCCTCCTCAGCTAAGTTCCTTTTCTCACAAGGATCATCATCTATGTTGAATAGGCATGGAGCTTGAAATGCGTTGCAAGGGATCTCTTCTACAGGTTGGCACTGGATATTTGCTAGCCGCTGGCTATTTCTAGCCACATCTTCGTTGATGGGGAATCCGGATTTTTGGAAAGCAAGGCCGGCGGTGCTATTCAATATTAATGGTAACAAGTCAAGGACTTTGGGATTGATAGTGGCAGCTTCATCTGGTCTTCCTGAAGGACCATACCATCCATCGCAGGAGCCATTGATACCACCTCCTAAATCCGAGGATGACGTATTTCCTGTATTTTGAGATATATGTGATGGCGTAAGAGGTTTTTTAAAAATCATCCAGACAGTTTTATACATGAGATTTTTATGGATTTATTAGAACCTTGAATCAGTTTCCATCTTCCGTATCTGACAGCAGAGCTATTGTATATGTCGTCAATGTTGTACAGAAATGATGATCGAGGTGGACTCTCGATACCCTGTAGGCTTTTCCACTGACTCATGCCATCTCCGTCTTCCATAGCGGATATGTCTCCCCCTGGAAAATTATTTTAGGGTATTTATTGCTCAAGACTGAAGAAAAAATAAAGTCATTAGATTAGACGGAAATAAAATAAACTGTAATGTTTTAATATACCGACAGCCTCTACCAAAGTGGGCAACCAGTCAGCTGCATGCATTTGAGAATCGCTAACTTGAGGACGTAGAGAAGGGCTCCAGATACAAGCTGCAAGTCGAGTGCCACCTTCCCACAGAGTGTTCTTGGTCTACAAGTTTAAAGTCAGACATGAAATTAAGATTGATTAAATAATTTGAGAATTTGATATCATTGTTTGATGATTGATTGTTTTGACTAACTAAAACAGATACTAATCTTTCTTCCATAAACTTTCTAAGCTTACCCCTCGGAGTGGCCAATTAGAACCATGATTAAAGCCATAGCCCTCGGGAGCTCCTCCGTTATCAGAAGCGAAAACAACTATTGAATTCTCCAGCATATTTTGCGACGCTAATTCCTTCATGACTAAACCCACGGACTCGTCCAGCTTGTCAACCACCCCTATTAATGTCAGAGGTACAAATTAGCAAAATTTTGTTGCCTGTATAGGCTGAACAATTATTATATGTTGTCAATTTGTAGTTTTCATAATTATTTTGCGTTTGATGCACATCCGCTTGGCTTATTACCAGCATAATGTCTTCTGCTGTCATCCGCAATAGTGTCCTCAAATTTCTTGACATTTTCCTCGGGTGCTTGAAGAGGCACATATTCACTCGAAGAGTGGGGTGCGACGTGATTTATCATAAGAAACATTGGTTTGTCTTTTGGTTTGGAACGTATTAGACGAATAGCCTCATCCGTGAAAAGGTCCGTGCTTAAAATTCAATTCAATTTTTTTCAGGGCTAATTCCTTTTAAAATTCTGGATTAAAATGTTTAAAGTTTGGTTTTTCGTATTACCTGTAGTGCCCAAAAGCCGCGTCGTGAATAGATAAATTACTTCTGAAGTCATATCCAGCTCCATTCTATTCCATAATTTCACAAACATAACACACAGAGTCACACACACTTGTTTATTATCCCTACTGACTCAACGATGTTGGACTCAATCATTAAAAATTAATAGTCCTCTTACCGCTTCCCTTTCAATATGACTATAGTAATCCTGCGCACCAAGGTAATAGCCAAAATGAGAATCGAAACCTCTCAAAGTTGGTGTGTAGACTTTCCTGGAATGGCCCAAATGCCATTTCCCAATTAAATGGGTATCATATCCGAGATCATGAAGGTACTCCGGCAAAATTTTCTCCTTTAAAGGCAGACCATCCACCGTACCACCCAGAATTACATAATGCTGGAGACCTTAAATTTTAGAATTTCTGTATAACTTTAGTTGTAATTTGTATCATAAGCAATTAAATTCAGTTAAATTCATCCTCGAAAATGTTTATTTCTTAACTACAAGCAAGAACAAAATATTACCCAAATGAATAGCATATTTTCCAGTAAGTGTAGTTCCCCTAGACGGCGTACATAAAGGCGAAGAGTAGTAACTATTTAGAATGACTCCGTTGAGGGCGATGGCATCTATGTTGGGCGTTGGGATTTGAGGAGATCCATGGAAGCTAAAGTCATTCCAACCCTTAAGAGTCAGCATAAAAGTCAAGACAAGAATATTTAATGGCCTCTTTTAGGTAAGTTGTGTATTATTAATCCTGATTGTAAAGGTTCATGTATCTTCTATCTTCTACATATCAACCGTAATGTTGCTCTTACTGCATCGTCTGCCAATATAAAAATTATGTTAGGACGCTGAGCCTCCTTCACTCGGCTACATGTATTTGTACTTGACTCCTCGCAGAAGGAATCACTACTTGCTGACAAGCAAAGGTAACCTAAAACAAACAGAGAAACGAGGCTACAGCAGATTGTCTCTTTCATTTTACTGTTAAATTGTTTTTACTCTGGTTAATTTCAAAGTTAGCGGAAGAATTCGGATAACACTTCAAAAATAATGGCTAGAATAAATAAGAACTTGAAAAGTAACCAGCCTGTTGTTAGTTAAATAACTAAAAACAAAGTATACATAATTCCATGTGGTAAACGAGTGATATTTTCAGTTTCTGTTTTGACACTTTTGACTGTGCTTCTAGCAATTATCTACATTGAGATTAGATTCGATGGGTAATTAATGGTGACATTTTAGATAAGAGCTGCGTATAATATCATACTCAATAGGTCATCATGCTATTTTGACATTAATGCTGTTAAAGTTCATGCAGTGCAGGGATTCATTGCTACAATCGTTTCATCGTAATGAAATCTTGTCTTAAAGGCAATATTACAAATATGCGTTAGGTTATAGCACTTAAACCTTGACGATTCCCCAAAAGGAGAAACTCTACACAAATATTTTATTTTACTGGTTACAAATAACTGTAGCGTAAACATGGTGATGATTTTCTGAAATGTGTGTACTTCGAAGGGAATATTTTCCTCAATCTCTCACTCAGCCTCCAACTTTAACTTACAATGTACACCTTTCAAGTGTTACCCTCGGATTTTGATGAAACTTCATGTTTGTAGTGGCATTGGCGGGGGTAGTTGGCGGCTCAGTCGTAGTTGTTGTAGTTGGGGTAGTCAGTAGTGGGTGGCTCAGTCGTAGTTGTTGTAGTTGGGGTAGTGGGTGGCTCAGTCGTAGATGTTGTAGTTGGGGTAGTGGGTGGCTCAGTCGTAGTTGTTGTAGTTGGGGTAGTGGGAGAAATGTCGTTTAAATACATGCAAAATGCGATATTTTACCCCCTAGCTAACCCCTAAATTTCGATGTTCTGTGAATTTTGAACTGCCGAACCGATTTCAATAAAAGTTGATAATTCTGAAAGTAATTTTTTTGGGTTTTTAAAATTGTGTTCAAACATGGTACCATTGCTTTGGCGGGCATGCGTCAAAGCAGTGCACACAGCAAGTATTATAACTCTTTCGTTGGAATTCATTTAACTAACAACAAATAATTTTTTAATTAATTTATTGAATATCGAAAATAATTGGTTTGTAATCAGATTGTGCTATGGGCGAAACCCGATTGACATGAATAAATTGAATTGAACAGCAAATAATTTTTCACACCAGCAGTAAAATATTTTTTTAAATGTACTATACTTAACAATAACAAATTATATGTACACACATCAACCACTTAATTGTGCTAACAATTTAAAAAACTCACTGTCACACCACAATTTTGCACACACAACACATGTTCTTCCATGTAGCACTAACAACTTAATAATTTAAGCTTAAGTTCATAAAAAATATTGAAAAAGTATTGCATAAAAAATAAAAACACTTTCAAAGACTCCTCTACAAGCCGTTATACATACATTTGATTTGTTAGGTAAACTCAACCTAAAAGGTATTAACTCTATAACTCGAGAAGTTATTTTTGGTTAACATTTGATTGACAGTAAAAGTAATTTCTCCAGTCAGGCGAGCATGAAGGTAATCTGGTGAAGTTGCTTCATGTTAGCAGTAGCTTCATCATCAATGGTATTGGCATCTTGAAACTTGAAGTTGATAGCACTGTCCTCACACTGAATCGCAGCAGTGGTATTCTCACGCAAGCCGGCGTAGCAGTAAAGATTCGGGCCCTGTAAATTGATAATAATCGTAAATACATCCCTGAATACACAAAATGAGCGACTCTCTGGATCAAGTTCTACCTGCACGAAAACCGACGCAATGTACACGGTATTAGGAGCAATACGGACTGGTTTGTCAAATTCGCAGTAGTGGGGTGCCTCTAAGTACGGAATAGTTTCCTTTTTAGACCCATACAACGTCTGCAACATTGAATCCTCCAACTTGATCTCTACTTCGCACGAATTACCCTTAGATAGTTTCCGTTGTTTGGGATTTTCGCCTCGGCTGGTGCTAAAGGCATTCACAGCATATGACACAATCCACATAGGAGTATCCACTTGGAAACTAAAGTTTAAGGAAACAAAAGTGGAAACTAAGTCATGGATTCACGAAAGTAAAGTACAAATCATATTTAACACAAACAACTTACCCGATTCTGTCCCAGCCACCATCAGTGCGTTTGTAATTGGAGCCAACAGCGAATCTGTTGACTGTGAAAGTTTTTCCGGAAGGCTCGTAATACTTGCGAGGAGAGAGATTGAAATCCAATGGTAAAAGAGACGACCTTTGGCTCTCCGGAATGTTGAAGTACATGAATATAGGGACGAGCTCATCATTAGTAAGAATTCCGTTCTTAGCTACACGCAGAGAGAATTCCGACACATCCATCTGAGGAAATCGAATATGTGGAATCACATCCTTCAAAACTGAGCGCAAGTTGACTGAATTCAATTGCTGCCCATCCTTCTTGACTTGGGCTTTGGCCCATCTACAATTTCCAATATAGTTATTTAAGAGTTTTACCAGTAAAATGCGTAAACAACAAATCATTAAAATTAAATAATAATTTATTATTATGATTACTGACATGATTTATTAAAGAATTAAATTATACTCACCGCATCACAGCCTCATAAACTTGCAACTCATCTGCTGCTTCTAATTCATCATCCTTCAGCAGCCGACAAACATTATTGGAGCTAAGGGTCAAGAAGTCTTCAGTCTCCAAAACGTTACGGGCATGTCTACAATGTAAATCAGTCATTTATAAAAACATGAAACAATTTCCAACGGCATCAAGAAAGAAATATGTATTTTAACGTAAGTTACCTTCTAATGTGATTCAAAGCCGAATCCGCCAGCTCATTCTGATCGAATTTCTCCGCCTGCTCGTAGATTGATGAGGTATTCTTGTCTGACAAATGAGTCTTCAGTAGCAGGACGCACAGAGCCACTAAGTCAGGGACTTGAAACTTATTCGCAGCATACAAAAGGGCTGGCGCATCATTAACTTCAGCCTCCGTTTCTCCAGTGTATAAAAACTAAAAAAAATCCGCAACATAAAAAATTATTAAGTAATTATTACTAAATTGAATTTGTATTTATTACCAAACACTCATGAACTCAATTTCACAAAATCTCAAATTAACAACTTACGTTCAATAGCAGCCGAAATGCTTTAGGTTCCACATCCGAGATAAAAATCTCCACAGCCGGGTGAGTTCCCGTCAGCATTGATTGGAACACCGGGGATCCCGTGCTCAAAATCAGCTTATGAGCCTTAAAAGGTATCTCATTCTTTCCTACTAGCAAAACCACATCACTGATTATACCCGAATCCAGCAAGTACGCAAATCGCTCTTTGTGAGTAGGGCAAGCCTTCTGCCAACCCGAGACATTTGTAGTGGAATTCGGGGCTGCAACCCTCCCGTCATATTCATCACTCTGAGTCAGCCCATTTTGAGGTGACGCTGCCGTGTTCAGCGGAGAACTATTATCCATTTCCAAGGTCGTGTCCTCCATATCTCCTGTTCAACAGTTTCTCGCTCCAAAATAATTTCTCCTACAAATTAAAATCCACACAATATTCCATCAACATATTCAACATCCATTTTAAACACACATACACATTCACTAATACTAACATCATTACATATTCCCATCTCAAAGTTCCTCTCTCTCTCTCTCTCTCAACTTCCATCTTCCATCTTCCACCACTACAAACCCACCAGTGCTCTGGGTATGCTCCCACAACAATACCATCAAATCATAGAAGTTTGTTTCATCATTTAAATCCTCCAAAAATTATCACACATTCTGTCAAACTTAATTTTATCCTCTCATTTCACTCCACACTCACACACACACATACACGTAACAAAAATCTCCAATTCTTAAAATAAAAATCAGTCTAATAATAAAATGCGAAAACCAAATCAAAACTCTAAAAGGCCAACAATCCCAATAAATCATTTTCAATAAAAACAATTCCACCTCAACAAATTGCCGGCCGGTGACATTGAGATCTTGAAACTTGAAAAAATACACAGCCTCAACTAAATGCAATACAAATAAATTCATGACCTTACCAGAAGTTCAAAGCCACAAGTCGCAAGTCCGAGGTTAGAATAAGTGCCACTGACGTTAACGTCTAACTGCAATCCCGCACTGAAGACATATGTGAAGACAATGCACTTTTTCCTCCAAGGAAAGGAACCCAAAGCAGAACACTTTATCTTTTTTCCTATACCCTGAGCACAGGACGACGCTCACAACTATGCACAATATTCCAGCAATGTATGGATTTGGATGGAAAGAATTTTTTAACGACGCTGTGCTCTCCGAAGTATTTAAATATTTACTGCATAAAATTATGCACGTCCATGGGGTATTGTACTACGACTACTAACGCGATACGCGATTGGAAAACGCTATAATAATTATAGTTGTAGCCAAAAATGGCTATGGACGCTTTCTCATTTAAGTAATTTGTAAGAAAAAGGATAACTGTCTCACATTTGATGGAAATTCTATTGCATAAGGCTATGAATAACTTTGGCATATACATATAAGGCACATTTAGACTTATTGTTAGGAGGAATGAAATACAACGACGTGTTTACATTCTTGTAGGGGAGCGGGTGTTCTTGTACAATTAACCATTGCATTTGCGCTGAGTATTGGCGTTGTGGCCCCAATATGGATTTCATATTGCATCTTAAGGACCCTGGGACGGCAACCCCTCCATTGCGTCTCCAACTATAAACAGCAAATATAAATAATATATAACCTTTAACACTGAAGATTAAAAAGAGCAATAAATTATTTACCAACAAAAGTGACCCGCCCGCTTCTTAATAAACTTGGGGTGTCCATATGGTAATGTTTTTTATGGACTTGCCTACAAAGTTCCTCCATGTGATCAATGCCAATCACGCGCCCTTTCTCTCCTAACTGGAATTTACAAGGAATTAATTATCTTTTAGTTCCACTTAAAATGCATGCAATGACCCATCGTACAATGACCCGGTTTACCCAGTTATGCTACACGTTTGGGCTACCCAGTTAGACTGCCCAATTAGGCTACCCAGTTTGGGTACCAAGTTAGACTACCCAGTTTGGCTACCAAGTTTGACTACCCAGTTTGGCTACCAACTTAGACTACCCATTCGGGCTCCCAGTTATTCTTCCCGTTTGGGCTACCCAGTTAGGCAAAATGTTTGAGCTATCCAGTTAGGCAACACGTTTGGGCTACCCAGTTAGGCTACCTAGTTAGTCTATCCGTTTCGGCTACCCAGTTATGCTGCACGTTTAAGGGCTGCACGGTTAGGTTACCAGATCGGGCTACCAGTTAGTCTACCCGTTTGGGCTGCCCAGTTATGATACATGTTTGGGCGACACGGTTAGGCTACCGGTCTTTATTACATGTTTGGGTTAACCGTTATGACTACTAGTATATATTGACTACTGGTTAAGGGTCCCCGATTAGAGGATCCAGTTAGCCTACCCGTTTGGGCTATTTGTTTTGTCCATTTGTTTTCCTAACCACCATTTCGGAAATATCAGTGTTAAAATAATTGAACCATGAAATCGTAAAGTATAAAATTCCGTATTTTATCCAACATGCTCGGCTTTATTCCTTGGCCAAGTTAGACTACGCCTTCGGGCCACCTAATTAGGCTACCCAGTTAGGCTACCCGTTTGGGCTATTTGTTTTGTTTACTCGTTTGGTTAATAATTGCATTGAAGCGTGAAATTGTAAAATATAAAATTAGGAATCTTTTCCAATATATGCTCCGCCTCATTCCTTGCACAAGATTTTGTGTATCCTGAGTAGTTTAACAATTTTGTTTATCCTTTTTGGTTCCAAACCGGTTAGCCTTCTCGTTTAGGCTACCCACTATGTCTGCCATTAGGTCTATCCGTTTGGACTTCTTGGTTGGCTACCTATTTAGGTTTCCAGTTTTGGGTACCCGTTATGGCTATCCCATTTACTGTTTTCGTTAAAAAATATTTGCATTGAATAATATGTAAACGTCAAATATAGAAGTGGACTTATTTCCAATATCCTCTTACTTATTCCTTGCGCATGATTTTATGCAACCCGTTCAGGCCACTCGTCTGGACTACCCAGATAGTCTACCCGTTTTATGAGATGGTTGTACAGACACTGGGGTTCCATAGAGATCGGAAACGAGGCAGCAGTGTTTGGGCCCATCAATGAAAAGAAATTCCGGTTTTGGGTCGGAATTCAGGAAAGAGAATTTGTCATGACTTATTTATCAGGTGGTGGCACATATAGAGGAGTCACATTCAAAAATAATAATATGTATCAACAATAAAAATGTTTGGAGTGATAAGTGATGGGATGTGAATTCCACGGAGTGGTCTGATGGCTAGTTGAATGTTGAATGGCACAAAGCACAAAAAGTTGATGCTTGGTTGATGGTGAACATTGAGACGTAATAAGCCTCGTTTGGGTGTTGATGTAAAATAAGAATCAAAACGGAACTAAACTTGTGAAATTCCAGTGAAACCAAAAAGGCGTATTCATGTGATTGTAAAAAAAATTATTCCATGTACATATTATTACTATGTTCTATGATAGGCTCATTTTTTGAAAATCCAATGACCCCTAATGATTTTGTGCTATTGACATATTCACCTTGCCCTCAAATGATTGGGGCTACTTGGGTTTTTCGACAGTATATTGACAGTATTTTAACATGGCTTTGATTGCTGTAAAAATGCACCAAATAAATTTCTTTATGAATCGTCGAAAGGGCACAAGTTAAATAACACACTATCATTCAATTCTAGTTGTGAAACTTTCAGATGCTTGTCTTACACCTAGATTAGCTGTCAATAATCTCATCTTCAGATAAGAAGCTAAATTCTTGCTGTGTGTACTATGTAGGACATCTGCTTATAGTCTTCCCATTCCATTATTTGAATTAATGAGCAATTTATGAACCTTTAAAACAGCTTATGTAATTTCTTCATTTCTTTCATCATAAGTATTTTATCAGTATAAGAACTTAGAATTAAGGTAGAATATTTTGAGTGGAAACTCTATGGTACATAGTGAATCTTAATCTTAAAACATACCTACTGATATGTTAAACACATCTGGCTTTTTTCATGACCCTCGAGCTTCAAAATATCATCCAGAACACAAGCAACAAGTTACTGAGGGAGCTTACCAAAAGTGATCTTGAAAGGTTAAAGAATCTTAGACTTGAGTTTCTTGCAATTCATTCTTTTGCAACTGCTGGTCAAGGAACAAGTGTGCGGTGAACGGGTAAACGAAATAAATTCGTTAATAATTTTTTAAAGTCCTGCATCATGGAAACTCCAAAAATTTTTGAGGCTGTTATAATCGGGGCGGGTATCATGGGCAGCTCCACAGCTTACTACCTCTCAAAAAAATTGGGGAGCCAAGTGGCTTTAGTGGAGCAGTTTGATTTGCTTAATCGACGAGGCTCTAGTCATGGGGATAGCCGGTAAGGAATATTCTTCAGTTTTTGTTTGCTCTTATAGTCATATCATTAACTAATATAGAAATTTTTGAAACGAAAAAAATCATGCATATTTTTCAGAATCACTCGCTTAACCTACCCACAAGAGCATTACACGTTCCTCATGAAAACATCTTTCGAGCTGTGGCGTGAGGCAGAAGTTGAGGCCGGGACCAA
>JAQFXU010005605.1:0-11410 GCA_034693705.1 Spatulosminthurus flaviceps | reverse complement strand
AACCGTCCTTCCAGCTCTCCTTCCATACATTCCGCAACAGCCAGTGTGGTGGGCCTTATCTGGGTAGATCGAATCCACGCCATTCCCCGGCCGAGGTCAGGTACTTCACCACTGGACTGAACTGGCTGTTCCTTACATTTATTATTATACTATTTTATACTCAATAATTCCTTATTAATATTTCCCCCGACCTTCAAATCAACTATAAATTGTCACCATCATACTTACCTCAAGGATCTCAGACTTAACAAAAGAAAGAAGGGAAATCATTTGTGGGTGGAGAACAACGTGACGAAGCTTTAGTCTTTTAACTCCTCACGCAATATACCATTAACAAATATTTGAAACTTGGTTTATTACAATAAATGATCACATTTTTTGTGGATTAATGATTATTTTGGATAATTATTAAAGTATAAATAATTAAAAAAAATTTGAAGAACAAAAAACACAACATCTCGATTGAGAAAATTTGATTCATCTAAAAAAAAGAATCTTCATAATTACAAGATATAATTTACCTAGACAACTTGACATTATGTTTATACAGAAACAAATTGTTTCCAATTTGAGGTTACATTTTTAGAGATCACAGATTGTGGTTATTATTACTTACCCAAAAATATGCCAAAGTTTCAACTTCAAAATTTACAAGCCGCATAGTTTAAAATTGACGGATAAGTCATAAAAGTTAATGCTCTAGATCACAGGCTGAAAACATTTACGTGTACCAAAAGCATAAATGTAAAATTTCTGAGTGCTCACATCCCACAACTAAAATATCTTTGAAGTAGTTCAAAATCTTGTTTACATGGTTTATTGGGGTTGTCAGGTATTTTTACCACAAGTATTTAAGGCTGCCACTATAAATAAATAATTTTTTTTATTGTCATTCCTCTCAAGGATCCCATCCAATCACTCTTCAAATGAAAGATACGTAAAGATATGTATATTAAACTTATATTAATAAAGCATCAAAACTGAAACTCCAACTTGAATAATAATTATTCTTTTTTGAATCTGATACACTCAAGCAGTGGGAATTTTGAGCGAGAAATATAAGTTCTTTCAGAATTGAAGTAACTCATTAAGCTTTGTTGTTGTTGTTCTGATTTTTTCCGTGAAAAATATACCACTTGCAAGATGATATAACGCGGTTGATATTTTCCCATTATTCGAATTACAGTTAGTTCTTATGCAAATTGTTGAGCAGGAAATTAATTTAGATTAACACCATTTAAATGTAAAAGTAGAGTGAAGGTTAGTCATCGCCATTGCAAATAAAGCATTGCACTGCGTCAAATATCATTTAATTTTTACAGCTTCACCTAATTGGACAAACCCACCACATGCCTGTTTAATTTGTCAAGCGGTGTTGAAAATACGCAAATCCGGCGGCAAGGACTTCTGAAAACAAATCTCAATTTATTGCATATTTAAATTCCAAATTTGAGTGCAGAAAAATGTAGAAAGCAACTAATTGTAAGTAAGCGTAAGTTAGCCAACTTTTTTGTCATCGGATTGGGATTTTCAAATGATTAACATATGAGGGAAATCAAGCAATAAAGTGAGGGGAGCGAAAAATCATTTATGAAAGTTCACCACAAATGAGCGGACACTTAGAGAGGCAAAATTTATCCTTGAACGATAGGAATTTCTCATTTTAAATGTTGAGTGGCGTAGAAATCTGACAGATTGAATCTTACTAAAATACTCACTTTTTTATCAACACCAGACTCAGGTCACACTTTCCAAGATAACTTCGCTCATTACAAGTTACTTGTGTTTTTAGAAGTATTATGAGAAAATTTCCAAATCCAAATAATTTATACTGACGAACTTATAAAATCAATAGGCTTCCGCTGGGGCTCCATCAATTTTATTTATTGGCTGGAAGTAGTTTCAAGATTATTGTCACCCTTTGGCATTCCGACGCCGTTTAAGAAATAACTTGGAAATGGTTTCGGACTAAGATTGCTAAGGTCGACAATGTTCAGAATGGTTTTCTGTAACATATCGTTGCATATATAAGTCAATTTGACCAAATACCGGGTTGAGTCAATTTTAAAACCATTATGCTGACAAACGTCCCATACTGAGATAAGTTTCAAGCCTCATTGAGTGTCATCCTTGGCTTTCGAGGGAAAATATCCTAAAGATTCGCACTAAAAATCAGGAAAAGGCCATATTTTATGACCGATTTTACTCTTTAAATTTTTCTCGGATGAAACTGAATTATTCCAATGATTTATAGCAATAATAACTGAAATAACTGAATTTGTGCTTTAATCGAAGTTCACTACACACGGGGAATCCAGATTTCAACATTTTTAGACACGGATTGCATAAAATGTATTTTTTAACTCATGGTCCGTATTCCTTGAAAGAATGGGCAGAAAGGACTTGATTATTTTGGATACAACAAGTATAATATAATTTGACCAAGTTGATGTGAGACCAGATTTCCCATCGTTCAAGTTACTGGCGAGAAACGCACTTTTTCCGAGATGCGAAGCTTCAACGACATTTATTCTTTCTTCACAATTGACTCGAGAGTAATCTCAAAGGTAAACTCCAACAACTATCTAAACAATAATGTCCAACATCGTTTGCATAATTTTCTCGGTTCAATATTCGGTGACACAGTGTCTCTTGCTCTGTCCGTCCTTTTTATAAGGAAATTCAATTTTTCTAACTGCCTAAAATTGTCAAAATGACAAAAATCGTGGGAAAAGTATGTATAATCGCGGGTTATTAAGCAAGGCAGCCTTTAACGAAAATAACGTTAAAAATTGGTAACATTTGTGTTTAATTTCGACGTCGATTAAGATGTTAGATCGCATGTAATTAAACACTGTACCACAACATGCTGCTACGTTTTTACATACCCGCGCAATTCTTACTGTAAGATCGGACTAAGAATGAGGTAGGTCTATAAATATTGGGAAGATTGATTGAAACTTATCAGTTTCGTGAGTTTTACTAAAATAACAAAATTTATGATTTTCTGTGAATATATTCGGATTTGTCCAGCTTTTATTGTATCGTGAAAACACAAATCTTGAAATCCATGTTAAATCCGATTTAAAAGTACTCCAGGTTTGAGACTTTGTTCGTATCTTGATTTGTTAATTTACTTTCCCTTCAATTTCGAAAAATTCCAAATAAATTACGATTGTATTTATTTTTAACGCAGTCGTTTGTAATTGACAATTTGGGCTGGGCATATAGTATTTTAAGCAACTTATATAAATAATTCATTACCATAGCCCTATAATGTATCAATTTTAATGGGTGTCCAAGTTATGGAAAACTTAAGCGTTTTCCCTAATCTTCAACATGTGTGGATGCTGTATTTACATAACTGTATATATATATTATATACAACATATATTATATAGTTATATATATTATATAGTTATATACAATATAACTTTATTGTCACTGCTTCCATTGGAAGTAGTCATTACTGACTCAGTATTCTGTATGACAAATTTTTTAGAAAAGTATTTGCATAACCTATTGTATATTATATAAATGGTTTTGACATATCATTGCACCACTTTTCAACACAATAACAACTATTTCACCTACTATATCAGTAGATATTTTAAAATCGAACAAGAATCTTATGAAAAATTTTGTGATGGTTCCTCGAGCACCAATGTATAATCCTATTGTTTCCATTTCATTGAGGTTGAATTTGTTTCTAAAATACTGGAAGCATGAATTGTATATTGCTTTCTTCTGAGTATTTACAATTGAATAGTAATCAAGAGGCATTTATTCTACATGTTGTTTATCATCATATGAGGACTTTAGAATCAAACTGGAATAAGTCCACTTTTGTAAATTTTACAGGAGCCGCAAAAAACTGTCATTTCTCTCATGACGTAGGAACTCCACATGTGATGATTGTAAAAAATTGTTGTTGTTCGAGAGAAGGTGTTATTATTGTTGTCGCCGTAATTTACATTTGAATGTAAAGGACCCTTATCTAATATCCCCTGTCTTCCCATCGCCTTTGGAATTATTGTAAGGATTTAAAGCAATTCTAAGGCAATTGAATTTGGGCTATCTAATCTTACAAGCTAAACTCTGTTAGTTGACTCGATGGGGCATTCATAGATTTCAAAATTTGAGGGGACTCATAAAATGAGTGGATTGCATAAAATAAATTTTAATTTGGGGACTGGATTCATGGAGCCACTTGATAATGAACCGGAAACGAGTAGAAGTTGTTAGTAGATTTTTGAAAAAATATGCACATGAAAGTAAACGTGCCTCGTCAAATGTTTAACTCATGGCCCGTAACCGTTTCTCCAAGATTCCAAGCTTTCACGCCATTCGTTTTTAGCGCTCATTGTAAATTGTAAGAATTTCCAGGATTTTTGTTAAAAATTTTGAATTTTATTTTCAGTTTGGTATAGAATCGACAATTATTGTGAAAAGAATTACGAATAAAAACTGTTCATGGAAAAGCTAAATGAATTCTAAGGTGAAAAACTATTTTCTTAACGAAATTCCTGATAGTTGATACAAATTCCACTGTACCCGATACAAGCCAAATTTGGACCGATGAGGGTGGGCTGGACGCGATTTAGAGAAATAATTGAGACTTGAAATATGCTTCATCATAACGTACATATTTACAACAAAAGAAACCAAGGAAAGACTTCAAAGAGCCAAGAAGAAAAAACTTTCATGCACTTGTTTGTTTAACTTGACGCCGTTTAAGAAATTCCACCCCCCCCCCACGGTAATGGTTACATCCTTCTATAATTGGTCAAATATATAGAGCGCAACTCCAGGTCTATTCTATAGTAGGATTGATAATTCTTATAAATTTAACGAGTCAGAAAAGTCAAGACAAAATGATTTCAGGAAAAATATGAATTATTTTTGAAGCCTCAAAAAATGAGGAAACTTTCCTGGCCTCTGAACCCAAAAAGTTGATGCTTTTAAATATTCCAAGCCTGGCTTTTGTTAGCGAAGATGGAAAAAGACGCAGAAGTTTAGAATTTTATTTATTTAAAATTCATTCCAATTTAACACCAATTTATTCTTCTTTGATTTTACGGCCTGTGAAGGCGCTTTAGTTATGGCTTGGTATTTTAGTTAGTATAAGTCGCACTTATGGTACAGATTCTTTAGGTTGATCTCCCAAAATGTTGTAACAGGTAACGGTAGAACGATGAACAACACACATTTTGTAAGGAAATTTTTTCAGACTTGTATTTTGTACTACATCGTTCCGATAACTCGTTAAATGGTGATGATACAGGTCGATGAGTTTATCAAAAATGTCCCTGTCCTCGATCCCCAAGGCCGGTAAAAAAAATTAGTGATAAATCAAAACAACTGCTTCTTCAACACATGGAGAAATTATTGAATCGGAAATCTTGTTTTTTTAAAATATCCTCACTTTAAAAAATTCCAACGCCCAGCTAAATTTGTAAAATTCCCCCAAACATTTAGTTCTAATTTTAACCAATAATTTATAAATTATACTTTGGAGGAAAAATTTATTATCAGGCAAATAAGGATTTCTACCCTAATTTAGGCACATAATTTAATCAACATTAAAGTGATTGTAGTTTGTTTAAATTCCAGAAATCATCAAACTCAAGAACTTCGATATCGTCCCATCCCAAGACTGCGAAGCCTCAACGCCGTTTTATATTTTGTAAGCCAGCTTATGAGTCTAGTAGCACAGTTGAGCTAAAATAAGTTGTATACATATTTTAGGAAGTTTGATGGGCAACATAAACTTTTCAGAAAGAATCCCAATGATCACAATTCATGGGGAAGAATTAATCCAACAAATTATCAAACTGCCTCAAAATAAACTAAAACTTTAAATTGTAAAAAAAAATATTTTTATGAAGACGCCAAATCTGTGAAAGAATTTTGAATTGCATTAATATTTTTTTCAATGTTATAACTTACAAACTTGATTTTTAAAGCAGTTTGACCGTATAGGTTTGTTTGCTTGGGTTGTTAATAGATTTATGTAAATTTTAAAAAAAATACGTTGTAAAAGTAAATATATATTAATGCTAATGCTCCAAAATACTGGCCATGTATTACACAAAAACACATGGCCATAGGGTGTGGACATTGTGCTGCTGCAACAGAAAATTTGTTAAGAAATTAAAGCTCCAAGTTTATGTTATTTGTTGCACAGATTCGACGCCGATAAGGAAATTTCCACATACACGTTTAGGATAATTGGTACAGATTCATTGTCACTGGTCGGTTCCGACGTACGTATTACAGTTAAGTCTGCCGGGTTTGCATTTATTGGACCCTATTATTACTATTATTGGAGAAAAACCTCCTTAATGAGTAATTCATTAACTCGGGGACACGCTCGGTAAGGAATGGTGCAGTTTATGGAAGAAAACAGTCCCTCTTGATATAAGAACAATTTTGCCTAGCAGAGACTTTTAAATTTGAAACAATAATATTTATTGTAATCTTTGAAAATTTTGAATGGAAAATTGAATTACAAATAATAAAAAAAATAAAGAGCTCCCGCTTGTGTTTCATATTGAAGTTAAAACCTTTTTTCCTTTCAAAAACTAAAAAATCGGTGGGGAATACTTGAATTTCAAAATATGGCCAAAACGTGTCCTAGACAATCAAATTACCTACAAAACAATGAAAATTTGGGTTTAATCCCATCAGAGGTTACGGACATATTTTTGTTGCCGCAAAACCCCCGATTTTCCCGATTTTTGGTAAAAACTGGCACATAATTTCATAACAGACTTTTTTCACCCATTCATTGTTTTACTCATTTGGACCAATTCTCCCGTTCCGAATTGGTATGGAGTAACCCATTACATAAATAAACTATAAAATTGGATTTTACCTTGAACCCTGCAAAAGCTAAGTAGTTTTGAAAAACTGATTATTCTGATGAACTAATGGATAAACCTAAAGTTGAACTAATAAATCAGTACGTAAGTCAGGGGTGGGAAATTAGAAAAAATTCAGATATAGTTTGAGTGCATATTTATATGCATTTCCAAGCTCCAGCTTTATGGTTTTTATTGTAGAAGTTTAACGCCGATAAGTTAATTACTTATATGAGAATTGAAGCCTAGCGGTAAACTGATCTGGTGTTCTATTCTGTTACCATGTATAACATTAAACTCATGACCAAACCGGAGGTACAGCTGCTACATAAAAATCAGTAACAAATGAAAGACGTCTAAAAAATAAAAACAAAATAAACATTTCCATATATTCTCTCTGTACGATCTTTTCTTTCTTCATATGCGAGAAATAAAGCTAAGATTGCTGGGTTAGTTATACCTAGCGAAAAAAACCTCCTAAATGAGTAATTAATTAACTCGAGGAGACGCCCAGTATGAACGGCGCAGTTTATTGAAGAAAACAGTCCCTCTTGATATAAGACCAATTTTGGCTATCAAAGACCTTGAAATTTTAAACAATAATTGTAGTCTTTGGAAATTTTGTATGGAAAATTGAATTTCACTCAACCCAAGGAATTCCAACTGTGGTAGAATAACAATCTTCTGTCAACTTGCTAATATAATTTTTGCTTGGAAAAATTCTAATGGCACCTTCAAATTTCAAAGAATTTCCTAATTTATAATTGCTCCATACGAAATTTTGAAAAATAATTGTGAAACGATGGAAGCTTAAGATAATATTATTATAATTTTGTTGTTATTATTCAAACGTTGAGGTTTAGATTTAGGAGTTTTCTGAAAAATAAACAACGTTTCGTTCGCGAAAGTGTCATTCATTTAAAAATGTACAATATCTTTTTAAATATAAGATAAATTTAACTGGATTGCTACTTGACTTTGTAACCTATTTCATTATCTTTGTATCATTTCAGGGGCCAAATAAGCAAACATCATGGAAAAATTTCCCAAAATACTCTTTTGTTGAATAGTAAAAATTGCAGTTAAATATTTCCAGTCGCTTTGATTTTTTCTAAGGAATTTTGAAAAACTCGAATTAATTGCAATTTTTCTTCGGAGAAGATAAATGTTTTGTAAAATCTCAATACTCGGAATTTACTTATTTACTTTAAATTTTGAAGTTGTGACCATACATTTTTATTTATAGTTTCCATCAGAATTTGCTCAAGAAAAGATCAAGCTCAAAGGTTTTTGTTGCAGAAGTTGGACGCCGATAAGGAAATTTTTGATAAGTGATTGCATGTAGCTCTGTAGTTAACAGTGGGACATAAAACTCTGGGTCATCCAGTGTAATTTTGGGACGGACAAAATTCTAAGCTCAAAAGACACATTTCTAAGAAAAACGATCTGACTTGAGCTCAGGATTGCATTGAGGCCTGAGCAGAATCCTAGCACAATCCCGAAAACGAAAAAACGTACAAATATACAAGCGCCTTTAAAAATTGGCAGATAAAATTGCTTTCATTCTTATGAAAAATCAAAACGTGCTGCTAAATTCTTTCCCATTAGTCAAATTCTTGGTACATTCAGCTCGTCATGGAATTTGCCGCCTCTAGGCCCAAACATTTGTTCTGATATGGGGACCCTTAAATATTTCCCTATTTATATGCTCAGAGCGGATCGTCATAGCGTAATGAGAAACAACAACTCGGAAAGATCCCATTTTTGTGTTTCAGAATCCTCATTGCGTGTATTTTTAGCTTTTAAGGGAGGGAAGTTATAGCTGGATATTATATATTGTATGGAATCACATGGGGAATTTTGCTATATGCGTCCACCGTATGTATCTTCCCTTCCTTATAAGCTAAAAGTACACACAATGACTAATCTGAAAGACTAAATTCAGATCTTTCAGGATTGTATTTGATCATTGCGCTATGACGATCTGTTCTGAAGATATAAATAGGGAAATATTTAAGGGTCCCCCATAACAGAAAAATTGTTAGGCAAGCCCCATGAGCTCCTTTCATATTACATTGAGTTTAATGAAGATTTTAATTTGACTTTTAATATTTTACTAATTCTTTGTCAAATACTAAAATTTTGTCCCTTCTTCAAAATCAATGCTAAGAAAAAATAATCAAACATTTACAAAAATTTTAATGAAATCCGGCCATCAAAGAAGTTATGCGAAGCAAAGACTGAAAATTAAATTTAGAAAAAATTTTTTCACCAAAAATAGGATGGTACCTATAACAACTTAACAACGAAAAATTATTACACGGACCAACTACCGATCCATTCAACGCAGACTTAGGGGAGAAAAATGTTGAGCGGCGACGAAGTTGTACGATTCCGATCCCAAATAAGCTGTGTTGAGTGCCGTACAGCCACACCCTTCGGAACTCACGAAATTGGTGAGAAAATTATTTTCGTGAACGTGGTCAAGAAATAAAAATCCTTAAGCAAAATGAATTGAAGAAAACCGGGATTATTTTTTCCTCATTTCCTTTTTGTTCATGTACATATTATTTGAATAAATTTAGTGTTTCAAATTATTATTATTTATTGATTATCAATATTTCCACCCCTAGTGTCTCCCTTTTAACCTCCATTAAATTATCAATGGCTTTTAGAGGAAATTCTTGATTGGCGTCGGAGCATTACAGTATCATCTCAAATACGTACGATCTGTTGAGTGCTCTTCTCACAGACAGATTCTGACAATTTTACACTAAATATTTACGATTTTAATTTTTTTAAATTCTATAATGCTGTCTTCAAATTTAAAAAAATCAACATGAATCGAGGCCTATGAGCTTTAATGTTAATAATTCTTAAGGAATTTCTAAAATCAAATCATCGTTTCAAAAGGCATAAGACTTTCTATGTTTATCAAAAGCCGAGGAAAATTCATGTTTCACGGAAGTTTATCAACTCACAATCAGTAGTCAAACAGATCCGATCTCTTCATTCATTTCAAATAATGATGAGGAACAGGCCTGGTGCAGCATAGAAGTCTTGCCGATGACCATAAGCTAAGATGGGTCGGAGCGAATACAGGATTCTCTTCAATTGTCCGCTGGTCTGTAAGCATTTAACTCGGATTGATTAATCTTGGCTGCGCAAATTTGATATTTTATGTACAGCTTAATCTTGATGCCGATTATGGCTTTTTATTATTTCCATGCGATTTGTTATGAAACGTTGTATCCTAAATCAGATATGTACGAAGGCGTTTTAAGTGTAAACGTGTTTTTTAAGTTTGAAGTCAACTGTTTAATATTTCAGGGAAAACAAAGAAATACGCAAATGAAAAATCATATAGACAGGAGCTTACGCTAACGTCCAATGGTACATAACATTATCTAACGAATCCTTGATTACGTTGTAATCTTTAAAAATTTGCTTTACATTAGGATTCCATTTACCCCGTTCATCAATCAACACTCTTTCCTTCTACCTTGGAAATAATGTTTTTCGTACGAAAGTTCTGGACTTGAATCACATAAAATATCCCCAAATATTTTTTTCACCTCAACTATTCAACGGATTTCAATAGGACTGCAAAGCTTCGACGCCGTATAATGTTTTACGCATAACCACTTGGGGCTGCTCGTCAAAGATTGGTAAGAGGACATCTATCTGAGTGGCTGTGTAATCTCGTCCGCGTTAATTTGAATATTCTTAACCTTTCTCAACGGGTTTCATATAGTGTGCAGCTCTTTCAAGGTTACAGTTGGAACTTTACCACTTTGAAGTGGTTCTCTTATTACATTATGGATGGCTAATAGAAGAGCGTTTAAATCCAAGGAAAAAATGCTTTCATCTTTCGAATGGACAGAGACCGGGGAGTAAGACCATTAATATTTTACTCAATTTATAAAATCATTTTCCTCTTGTCAATGTGATGTGCAACACTGACAAAAACTGAACTTGGGAGAAGAAATCTTAACTGGATTATATAAAAATTAATTCCAGGGCTGAACATACATATTGGTCAAAATTTGCTTTTCACTTAATCATTACCCTCGTAACTTTCCTGCAACAAAATCATAAAAATATCAATGAGGCATCGCACAGTTAAGCTGGACAAAGGGATCAAAGTTGAAACAGTTTCAACTTTCAACCTTAGAACACCTCTGGGGGTAAAAAATAAAATGAAAAAATTTCTTGGTCGTGCATTAAAATATACTCCGTTGTATGCTTTCCCTAATGATTTGTATCAATTTTCAGCCAAATCCAACGAGCCTATGGTTTCTGAATGTCACATATATTTTACAATATTATACCCGTAAATATTTAAAACAACCCACTAACACGAGAGCTACCTGCGAGTTGATAAATTTCAACGCCATTCCTTATTTTACTTTGTAGCAAAGCGGGTTAGGGAAATAACAGTTGTGAAATGAATTGGGTTGCTGCCATGTTTTCTTCTCCTTAAGAAAAAATTTTGATTCCAATAATAATAAATTGAAGATTTTAGAATAGTCACTCCAAAGAGGAAC
>JAQFXU010005604.1:0-11411 GCA_034693705.1 Spatulosminthurus flaviceps | reverse complement strand
GGAGCTGGTCCTTCGATTGGGAAATTTGGGTTTGAGGCCTACTTGTTTATTTGTGTTGCCAAGTTGAGGCACCAACAGCAAGATTGGTCAAGAAACCTAAACTTCATCCATTTCCTTCCATATGGTAGTTGACACATGAAAATCATCATGACCTTCAAAATTATTCATAAGTTTAAAAATATGGGGGTATTGAAGCTTGAATATCATTTTGTAGTGTGAATTTAATTTTTTTTAGCCTTTTGGTACAGCTATAGCAAAATTCTATCATCATTTAATGGGGCACTTGGCTTCACTTTAGGAAAAAGGACGAGACCAATGAAATCCATGGTTCGTTCTCTCTTTACATTCTGGACTTTTATAGACAAATGATGGTATACGTGAGTTTTTAGCAAATAATGTAATTTCGGATGTTTGTCAAGCATCCTTATTTCCTACTTGAATTCAGCAAACCATTCAATACATTTTTTTTCAATTTATACTTAAACACTTCCATGAAAAAATATGCTCAAGTTTATTCTTTACTATTATTCCAGTTTTCACACGTGGCATCATTTTAACCTTGAAATTCTCTCGATAATACACGTTTTTGTAATAGTCCGTCTCAAGTATTTGCTTTTCATCATGGAGAGAATGTCGATATACATAGAGCATGAACACGTCGATTATTGGCATATTTTCCTGCATTTTATCGCTGTTGATATCTACCGTTTAAGGTGTTAAGGTGCCATTTTTTTCAAGCCCATTTTATTCTAAGAAAATGAATGAAAAACTAATTTGTTGTTGTGGTGCAAGTGGTTGGACCCGCGTTATTGGGTGGTTTCAAGCTGTAATTAATTTCGGGAATATGTGTATATTTCCACTATTTCCATGGATTATTAAATCAAATGTAAAAATAGAATTGTTGATTCAAATGTAATAATTTTCTGTTGGATTTTAGATCGGTTGTGGTATCATGACGGCAGTGTCAATTTTTCTGTTGTCCTTAACGGTGTCCTTAATGCGGGAAGATGAAAACAGCACACATTATTTGTCCAAATATGTTCGTAAGTTTTGAAAAATCATTTATTGCATAATAAGTTAAAATAAATTTTAATTTGAAATAATCGGGTGAGTAAAACTTTTACTGCAGTGAACATCGTCCTCGTGATCGTCATTGTCTTGCTCATCTTTTCCGCTGTGGGCTTTGTGATGGCAATTGTATTGCTTCGTGGATCTTACAATGTAAGTTTAGGAAATTATTTTATGTATGTATAATATTTTGTCAGAACATTTTAGCCGTAAAAAGATTTTCGTTATGGATTTCAATGCATAATAAGTGATTTATTGTTCTGGGATTTTTAGAAAGACACTAATTGCCTTCTTGCGTGGGTAATCTACGCGGTGGTGAGCTTGATTGTGTGGGTGGTGCAATCGACTTTATTGATCATCTATGATCCCTACCAGGGAGGGCCCTTCAGTAATGTGGTGACCCTTTCAGTTGGATTGGCATCTCAAGGATTTTGCTTGTGGGTTGTTTGGACGCACAAGCAAGAAATTGAAGCTTCGGCTAGAGCTGAAATCCCCCCTCCGACCTTCATTTCAGCTAAAACAGGACCGATGGTTTAACTTCAAAGTAATACATAATTATATTGTGACTACTATGTAACACATGGAAGTTCCTATCTTCGTTTAAAAGATAACATTAGGATGAAAGACTATATCCTAGCTATGTATGTATATTAAATCAATTGTTAAATGCTTGATGTTGTTTGCAATTATAATAGTAAAATTATGGATTTTAATTTCACAAAATTTGGACGATGGGTAGCACAAGGTGCTGAGAGTCATTTGGGGGGGGGGTGTTCTGTAAGCAAATCTGGGAAGGGCGAGAAGCTTGAGAGTCGGAATTAATAGCTAGCTTGGTGATTGTAATTAATTAGTAATATGTAGAGGTATGTATGAATAAGCAAGCGTCTTCACTTGCAGAGCGTATCATATATGGAAGGCTTTACTGTCTTTTGTTAAACTGCACATCTGTACTTATAAGACTGATTGTGAGTACTCCTGCACACCATAGACACCTACAGCTACTGCTTTAATTGTTTAAAAATAAGCTAAAGTAATTTGTTGACTATGATAAAGTGAGAATAGATTGTATACTAAAAGTAGCTATAAATCTCTGATTGTTATGCATGTAAATGTCAGTTATGTTTCAAAATGTTTACAAAAAGGCATTAAACAATTAGACAGATATTCTGGATATCTGATAATCGATGTTCGTACCGGCCATAGCGTTTTGGCCTGTTCGGCAATATATTCCTATGCTGAAGAAAATACTACCTTCATTGAACTATATTATTTGTTGTTTGTAAGAGAGATTTTTAATCAACAATTTGAAAATAATGTTGTTCCGTTACAATATCCAGTATCCATACTATATGGCGAAATGTTTCCCCATATTTATGTATGTATGCGGGTTTCTCAAGAGCTAAGCAGTTGGAATAAAATTTTTAAACTATGGAATGTCATTTTCATAGTTTTCGGATTGAAACCGGCATAGCAGTACTTTTGAAAAAATGCCGGGAACTAAAATTTAAAAAACAAGTTTTTTGTCAAAACTTTCTTTAGGTTGAAATTTATGGTAAAAAGTAACACTATTTTTAGCAGTCTTAAAAATCAATTTTTAATAGATTAGTTTCAATAAAATTAAATAATTAAATGAAAAAATTACTTCTCTACTCAACATTGACAAAGATAATAATATAATAAATTATTGTTTTCTTAGATTATCACAAACAAATTGAACGCATAGCTTGTAGGACAGCGCAGCACAGCGCATGCACTAGAGACTTTACTTAAGCTAATAATATGCTTATGTAATGTAGTAAGTTATGAATTTAGTGCATTGTAATCAAATTGCAAATCTCAAATCCAATGTCCTTCCTCTCCCCCTCCCTCTCTCATCTAACTCTATAATCTTGAAACTGCTGGGTGGGGCGCGGGCGGAACAAAAACAACAGTAGCCTTTAGTAAATTAATAATGTAACCACCACGCGGCGCGAAATTGGATTAGCAACATAAGGAGGAGCTCCTGTCCCCTTGCCCAGCCTTCTGGGCAGTATGAATTATGAACATCATACTGGAGTCGTCCGTAGTTCCCATCCACTGAAATAATGAAGCATGTAAAAGGCGGGAAACCTGGAGTTAATCCCAAGTAACAGTATATTCAATCAACCAAATTCAAATCATGATAAATAAATGTAAGCGGTGTGGCAACTGTGGCAAGATGCAGTGCCAAAAGACAAATGAGCCAGATATACTGGTATTGGACTTGAGTAGGTGCCCTGAGAGCGGAGGCAATAATAGTGGTCGTAGGAGTCAGGAGCGGGAAGACTCAAGGCCAACTAAAGCCCAAGGCAAGCATCACCACCATCATCAGGGAAATCATGGAAATCATCATGGAAATGGCAAATGCGATCAGCAAAAGTGTGCAGGGATTCAAAAGAATGACAATGACATGGAATGTAAATTCGTCTGTAGTCCAACGGCTCACAGGCACGGAACTTGTGATTCTGAACCAAATATGAAAGCCGGAAGAAATAGCGCAGATGCCCGGGATCAACGAAAATGTCAATCAAACCCCGAATCAAAAACTGCCAACCTCGGGATCCAATATGACTCAGCCATTGATGAGGGAGTGCAAATCCAGCAAGGTCAGGAACAAGGGGTTCAAATGAATTATCCACTCAATGACATAGCGGATAAGTCTTCTAAAGGTTGTGACCCTGATCAGTCAACGTCCACTAATCCCGCACAGCGTCATGAAAAACAAATGGTTAATGAGAAGCTCCTTGCTGGGACTAGACAAGTCGGGCGTCAAGGGCCTTCCACAGGAATGAAAATAGGGACTAAAAATCAAACGAATACAAAAACCTCCGCCGCCATGCGCCGTGGCATCCAAAGCCTCAACCCTTACAACGATCCATTTTGTCTCCCTCCGCCCTATCCTCCACAGTCCTTCAACCCTTACTACACACCCACACCCCCTTCCATGGCCCATCCACCTCCTTTACCTCCAAGGCGACCTACTTGTACACCATGTCCCACGAGAACTGTATCCAAAGCTCCACGCCGTAAAGGGCAAAGGCCTAACTCCCTGTCAGATCAGTGCATAGACTGTAGCGCCCAAAGAAGGAAACTGGGCCGGGCAGAGGGTCAACAAACGGAAATATATACCCAATCGGATGAATGCCTTGCTGCTATCCAGGAGGACGATTGTGAGGATCCACAAGAGAACTATTTAGGAGCGGTTAGAAACCCATCTCAACCTTCGGAAAAAAGAACACTTTCTGGGATCCAGGCTGTTACACCCATAAAACATACACCCATTGATCGTTCCCAGCAAGAAGATTGTAGCGTGCCATTGCAATTATTCCCAGACGGGAAGCCAAAACTTTCTTCTGCCAAAACTAAAGTCGAGTACGAGTAGGTCGCCAGTGGAGTCCATAGCCTCTACAAATCAATTTGGAATAATAAATCGATGGGCAATCTTGATAACCCTGAATGGCCGCCAAAATTCAAACTGTCATTATTTATCTAGCAAGCATTGATATGATACTAGCCCGTGAGCCACTGCCTGAGGCGGTGTGGAGAGTGGCTTCCGTCAGCTTGCGCTTATTGGCTCGCTGCCAGAGCTTGGTACAAAGAATGGAGTTTAAAATGTTGAGCCTTCAAATTATGTTATAGGATGACTAGTACAGACAGCCCACTACGTGGGCGAGCCTAAATCAAGCCCACGAAGAGTGTGATTTATGCCAATCAGAAGCAGACCGTGAAGTATGAAGGGGGTCGGTCGGCCCCTCGCATTATATGTATAAATACAGGCATAGTGGTTTAAAGCGCTAATAATTAACGTATTTTTTCAAGTTCACCGTTTGCATCTGGAATATAATTAAAAGGACGCAGAACAATGCATCTCCATTCATCCCCTCCTTCTTTGTACCGGGCTCTGGCAGCGAGCCAGAGCCAATAAGCGCAAGCTCACAGAAGCCACCCTCCCCACCGCCTCAGGCGGTGGCTCACGGACTAGTATTAAATACAGTCAACTCTATCACAAGCATCTAGCATCTAGATAAATCACCCATCGTCGCCGGAGAAGCAAAGTTGAATAATGCACGAATTTCTTGAGTGCAAATTGAAAAAACCACCTTCATATTTTAACATGCAATTAGTATAAAATTACATGCAAGAATATGGGGGTGGTTATTTGAACTTGCATTTAAGCATTATTCACCTTTGCTTCTCCAGCGACGAAATCAGCTTTCTTCTGCTGGAAAAAATCCACACATATCACATATACTAGTGCACACTCATATATAAACTCATACATAGCTTATGGCTCAGGGGCTGACGTCACTCAAATCCGTTATCAAAATTTTGCATTTGTTTTTATGAGTTGAAGAGTATTTGGGCGGGAATCCACGCATATTGCCTTTTTACAGTGAGGAACCAGAAATGGTTGGATCAATAAATAATAATTATTCTTACTCATTAATTTCTACTGCAGTTATTCTGCATTTCTGTGGCGGATTTATTTGCTTGGCAGTCGGTTCTCAGTAATTTTACTGCTATTATTGATTTCCATGGGTGTTATAACTATTCAAAATATGAAGCATGTAATCATTCGATTTATTTCATCTTATGTCACTAGTCCTTACAATAAAGCTTCAAGTTTTTATTATTGTAATTATTATTGGAAATGGCTTCTAGCAAAAACAAATGAAAAAAGGAAGCGCATAATCAATGATACATTTCCTCCTACGAAATCATCTGAAATTCAAATGACCAATTGCTTTTGTTCCCAAGCCCTGTAAAAAAGTTGCCTTCAGTTCAGGTAAAATGACCTTCTCACGTATTCACTCATGCACACGGCCTGCTCGTCTGATCCTACATATCTGATATACTGATAAACAAAACTATACTATAGTAACATACATGATTTTGTCTAATGAAGCTAAACACACACATTTATTATCCTTCTTCAAGCGTTTTCTCATTTAAATTTACTTCCACTCCGAATCTTGAACCCTTGCAAGCTTCGATAATTTTAGTAGTTCCTATAAATATTACGGTGTCGCAGATTTTTTTCGCCTGTATTTAACTAGAACATTTGACCCCGTGGTTAGTAGAGTAGACCACTTCATAAAGAATTGTGAGAGTAACGGAATCCTTTCTTGGAATTTCTACCCCAAGTGTCAACTCATTGTCAATCAAGAGAGAAATGAGGGATGAGAAACTTATTTGCTGCTGTGGGTCTAGCGGCTGGGCAAAAGTCATTGGATGGTATGAATTGGTAAGCTCTAAATATTAATTACTACATTGTCCATAAAAAACATCAAAATCTCTTCGTCAAAAAGTTCTTCGATATTTCCACAACTTTTTTACACGCAGTAAAAATGGTTTTATACATTAATTCTGTAAGGGCATGAATATGTATAACATGCTTTCCTATTCAAACGCTAAGGATTTTGCTTCATAATTTGAGCATTTAAAAACGTATTATGTATTTCGACTACATTTTTTAGAAATTAAAAAAAATTAAGCACAATTACGGTTGATACAATTTCAGACTACCAACGCCATTCAAATAGCTATCATCACCTGGGTTTTGATCTCCTGGGCCTTGGACAGCTTTCATAATGTTAATGACACGTTGTTCATGGCTGGCGCCACATTATTTCTTTACTTGACCCCTTACTTTGGCTTGAAAATCATAATTGCCAAGCTGATTTTCAAAATTTTGACGTTCAGCTGGGCACTGGTACTACTTCGTGGGTCGTACATGGTAAGTGATTTACAAAGAATTTAATTTAAATTTTTTAATTATTATTACAATGGCAATAAATATTTGAGGATATATCAATATTCATCGTATGTACATATGTGTTAACGATATATAATAATTCAAGACGAATTGAACATTTAACTAGAGAAACCCTCGTTGGCTCCAAGTGTGGATTTTCTTCACGGTGATAAAAGTTGCTCTTCTGTCATGCATCCTTGGCAGTCTTCTTATTTACTTGGGTGAAATAGGTGCTTTAATGCCTTTGGTCTTTTGGCTTGGCATCCAGACCTTTTGTGTGTGGGTAGTAATTGTCCATAGAAATGAAATTATGAGTGCTTTGCATTTAGACGGCCTTTTTCCAGTTTATTATCAGTATCCTTACAAATGCGTGTCATCTGTTTAAATCTTGATGGTGGTATGATCAATGGGAAAGCCTTTTTTGTTGTTTCCTGTACCTTCAAAAATATGCATACAAAGTTGCTATGATTTACTATTGTAGTAGGAGGAAATAAAATAATCAATTAACTGTGTATGCCAGAAGACATTGTGGAACTGGAAGAAGACAAAATTGAAGTTATTTTTGTTGTTATATTACATTTATAATTAGTAATAATAGTACAATGATGTGGTTGTCGTTTTGCAAGCTGTAATTCAAATATATAGGAATTAGTCATTAAAAAATGGGGAAAAAATTATTATTGATTCCATTGATGTCCTCATTTCCATGTGGTCATAACAATGAACAAAATCTACATACTTTCTCCCATTTCCAACATAAGTCTGGAATTCCAAATGCTTTTTGACTTGTCATATGTACATTAAATAATCATTGGATTTAGAACGATTTCCTTCAATAGATACTACCAAAGTCATTTACTTTATAGGCTGCATGAAGATGGACCAAATTCAAGCGTAGTTTACATATACAAAACCCAACGCTATAACGCAACGGGTGGGAGGAGGGGCAAAAACATGGTAGTTTTGATAAGTGAAATTGTGTAAAAAATATCATCATCACACACAATAAAAGGGATGGGAAAAAATGAAAATTCTATAGGAGATTCCGCCTCTAATGTGTACTATTGTCAATGTAAAAAAATTAATTCCTCAAGTCCACACTACGTTATTTTTGCACTCGAAAACTCCTTTGTCGTGTAAGGTATAGTGTTGGGGAGTGAAGAAAGCATATTATGCCGCTCATTACATGCACCCGATTCATCCGGTGAAATCAGGATTTTTATTGTTACTTTTTACCATTGCAGTTATTCTGCATGGGGTTCTCTGGTCGTTTCTTTTGCTTATGGAGCCGATTACGAGTATTATTTGCCCTGCTCAATGCTCCCTGGGGGTTATTACGATTCAAAAGACGTAGGTCCATCCACAAAATCCTTTGTGAGATGTCATTGGAGCTCGCAAGTATCACATAAAGGAGCCAGTTTACAAGTAATAGTTACACGTGACAAATAACATATAAATAATAAATGAAAGTGAGGGTTGAATTTTCTCAGACAAAATTATCTGAAATTCAAATTTTAGCAGATGCTCTATGCTTTATTTATTTCAAGTAAATAAAAAACATTTTCAGGTAACATGACCTTCACTCCCATTCATTCATACACTCGGCCTGTTTGTCACCCTGATCCATATAGTTATGTACATACATGTATTTACATCAACCTATACATGATTTTGTCAAAGCTAAACACTAACATTTATTTTCCTTCATTAAGCATCCCCTCTCACTTCCACTCTGTATCTCAAACCCTGTAAGTTTAGAAAATTAGTAGTTCCTATTTCAATGTTACGGTATTTTTTAGGCTTTATTTAGCTACAAGAGTTGGCCTAGTTTTTATAGAAAGTATACCCTCTCACAAGGAATTGTTGTGTGAGTAGCGGAAGCATTTACTTATGGAATTTCTACCAAAAGTGTCAAATCCTTGTCAAACAATAGAGAAATGAAGGACGAGAAACTTATTTGCTGCTGTGGGTCCAGCGGATGGGCGAAAGTAATTGGATGGTATGAATTGGTAAGTCCTAAGATATTTCAAGGCCCAGTAAAGAGTGTAGTGTAGATTAATTATATATGAAGATCAGAGTAAACTTTTTCCCTTGCTTAAAAATTTGAAAAGATAAAAACGTATTTGGCTTTAATGTTTTAGAGATTTTGGGCTAAATTATTACGGCTGATAAATTTTTTAGATAATCTCTGTCATTCAAATAGCCTTCATCACGTGGTTTTTGATATCCTGGGCCTTGATCGACCTGGCTGATGTTAATGAAGGGTTTTTCTCGACTGGCGTTACTTCATTCTTTTTCTTCATGACATCTTTTGGCTTGAATGTCATAATTGCAAAGCTGGTATTCGAAATTTTGGCCTTCACCATGGCATTGGCTTTACTTTGGGGGTCGTACATGGTATAGAAAATTTATTATATAAGATATCATTGGAATTTTTAAAATATTGAGCTGGCAATAATAGTTAAGGATATGTATGTATGTATTAACTATATAATGAATCAAGACGATTTGATTATTTTCCCAGGGAAACCCTCGTTATCTCCAGGTGTGGATCGGCTTCACAGTTATTTATATTGTACTTGTGATTTGCCTTTTTGGCATTAATCTTATTTTAGTAGGTGAATTGTATCCTCTGATGACTTGGGTCATTTGGCTTGCCATCCAGAAATTTTGTGTGTGGGTTGTGATTATCCATAGAAATGAAATGAAAGCTTTGCATTTAGCTGGACCTCATTCATCTTATCAGTATCCTTATAAACATGTGTCGTATGTTTAAATATCCAAGCTATATATGACCCCTACGGATCCAAGCATTTTGTGTTTTTCCCTTTAACGTTGAATATATGTATTTAATTATTATTATTGTTATGGCTTGCTGTTATAAGAGGAAATAAAAATTGGTATGGTTTCACATAATACAAGAAGTTTACACCTGATGACATAATTATTATAAGTAACTTTTATACCAAAAATGTACATATAAGTAAAAACAAAAAAGTAGTCGGTTTTACTCCAACGAAATTATCGGAAATTCAAATTACCAAATGCTTTTGTTTCGACACCCTGTAAACAAGTTCCCTTGTCAGGTAAAATGACCTTCACTCACATTCACTTATATACACATGGCCTGCTCGTATAAGTCCCAATGATAAACATAATTAATTATTACGTACACAGTAATTAATCAACACGATTTTGTCTAACGAAGTTATAAACATCAACATTTATTTTCCTTCTTACAGCGTCTCCCTTCACTTCCACTCTGAGTCTGGAACCCTGCAAGCTTGGACAATTACAGTATAGTAGTTCCTACAAATGTAACAAAAATAGTGATTTTTTGGTGGCTGTATTTATTTTGATTACAATTTGACCCCATTGTTATATAGTAGATAACCCGCCTCTCATAGCGAATTTTTGTGTAACGGAAGCATTACTTGGAATTTCTATCCAAAGTGTCAACTCATTGTCAATCAATAGAGACATGAAGGATGAGAGACTTATTTGCTGCTGTGGGTCCAGCGGCTGGGCGAAAGTCATTGGATGGTATGAAATGGTAAGTTCTGAATTTTCCATATTAAAAAACTATCATTCAACAGAAAAATAAAAATTCTTCAATATTTCATTCAATAATGTCATACTCACATTGAAAAGTTTTATAAACCGTTCAGTGAGGGGGAGCATAATGGGCTTTCCAAAATGCAAGTGATTTTGCTTCATAATTTGCTTATTTAAAAGCTTAATTATTTACAAAATTAATTTAATTTCAGCTTACCTCTGCCTTTCAAATAGTCTTCATCACGTGGATTTTGATTTCGATGTTCTGGATTGATGTCAATGGTGGATTTTTGTCGGCTGGTGCTACTTTATTCCTTTTCTTCCTGACATTTTTTGGCTTGAAAGTCATAATTGCCAAGCTGATATTCGAAATTTTGTCCTTCACCATGGCACTGGTATTACTTCGTGGGTCCTACTTGGTAATTTATAACATAAAATGTAGTAAAATTTTAACAATTTATTTTAAAATTATTGAGCTGTCACTATTATGTATTAGCTAGGGATATATTAATGCGTATATGTTAATGTTACGTAATGATTCAAAGGTATTTGAATATTTTTACAGGGAAGCCCTCGTTATCTCGTAGTGTGGATTGTCTTCACAGTCATTTATGTTGCTCTTGTGACATGCGTCGTGGGGAGTCTGCTTATTTACATAGGTGATGTAGGCCCTCTGATGATTTTGCTCTTTTGGCTTGCCATCCAGACCTTTTGCGTGTGGGTTGTGGTGGTCCTTAGAAATGAAATGATGAGTTATTTGAATTTGGACGGCTTTCTTCCAACTTATCAGTATCCGTACAAATGTGTGTCTTCCGTTTAAATCTTAAATAGTATTTGATGAGTTGAAAAGCGTTTTTTGTGAGATTGTTATGGTTTGCTGTGATTATAAGAGGAAATAAATTGTAATGCATATTAGTTGTGTGCACGCCTAAAGAAAGTGTCAGAGTTGGCAAAAACCCACCCATTTCATATAAAACCCAGCCCAGTTGGGTTTTTGGGTTTTACTGGGTTTTTG